>JAKTTT010000089.1:0-63360 GCA_030581615.1 Alloascoidea africana | reverse complement strand
ACACGCCAAAGACCAAAACTCGTAAATTGTTCGTTAACTACAAAATAAACAGTACTAATAATAATGATAACAGTAACAATAAAAAGTAGGGCCTTTACTCAAGCACAACCAAGCTTGCGGCTCCCATCCCGGTGCCGATACACATACTGGTGACGCCAATCTTCTTCCCGCTTCTCTTCAACTCGTTGATCAAAGTTGCAATCTGTCTCGCACCCGTGGCACCCAGAGGATGACCGATTGCAATTGCTCCGCCATTGGGATTGACACGCTCAGGCTCGATGCCAACGTGTCTGATTGAGTAAAGGGCCTGGGCCGCAAAGGCTTCGTTGATCTCGTAAACATCAACGTCGTTGGGCTTCAGAGACAGTCTGTTCAAAAGCTTGGGAATGGCGTAGGCAGGACCAACACCCATGAGCTCTGGTGGGACGCCAACGGTGGTACAGTCCACAAATTTGGCAACAATGGGCAGTCCAAGCTTAACTGCTGTTGATCTTCTTGCAAGCAAAACGGCACCAGCACCATCAGTAATCTGGGATGCGTTTCCAGCATGTGTAGTTCCAGTTTTGGAAAAAGCTGGTTTTAGTTTGGATAGAGACTCAACAGTGGTGTTTGGACGAGCACCCTCATCCTTCTCAACCACAATTTCCTTTTCATTGTCGTCTGCGTCAAGAATCTTAACCTTGAGGGGGATGATCTCATCTTTAAATTTACCCTCGGCAATGGCCTTAACCGCCTTTTGATAACTTGCAGCAGCAAATTCATCCTGTTCTCGACGAGAAATCTTGAATTTTTGAGCAACGTTTTCATTGGTGATACCCATAGGGATCAGACATTTTTTCGCTTCGGAGTGGTCTTTCAAAAAATTGTCAAAAGGTGTGACGGACTGAGGTCCATAGTGATTTGTCATGGACTCAACACCAGCACCGATACCAATCTCAATCTGACCAGAGGTGATTTTGTTTGCAATGTCGTTGACTGCCATCAAACCAGAGGAACACTGTCGATTAATGGCGACAAATGGAGTGGTATAAGGGAGTCCAGCTGCCAAAAGAGCGGCTCTGTGCTCTGTGGCACCAGCACCTGGGTTCAAAACATTGCCAACAGCAACGTCCTCGACCAAAGCCGGATCAATTTTGGTTCTCTCGAGTAAACCTTGTACCAACTGTGACAAGATCTCTGCGCTCGAGGTATCTTTAAAACCCCCACGACCACCTTTTGCAAGGGCCGTTCTGTAGGCTGCAACAATCACAACGTCGTTATCGCGCTTGGAGCTGAGAGACTCGACGGCTGCGCTAGTGTTGTTTGAGCTCAATTGGCTGGCGACTTGACTAATTCTTTCCATTATAGAGAAATATATGGCTGTTGGGATACGGTGAGGATGAGATGGGGAGGCGAACAGGAAAGAGACGGCTTTCCGGGGCTTTATATACCTGGCGCTAACCTGGAGAGGGACAGCGGGTTACCCGACCGCCGCCCGGTCGCACGTGAAAATGAAAATGAAAAAGAAAATGCGGGGGAAAAGCCCAGGGAAAAGTGAAAGTGAAAGTGAAAGAGGAAATGAAAATGAAAATGAAAATGAAAATAAAGTGCTTCGGCAGAGCTCTCCTAGTACATCTATTCTAGTCTAACTTTTTCTCACTAGTGGGGCCTGCTCCAGCTCACAATCTTGCCCTTGGAGCCCACCACGCTCACCATCTTGTCGCTGAAGATGACCTGTCCGAGCGGCCCATTGCTGACTTTTTTGCTCATGATGGGTTGCAAGAAAGGTGTTTCGCTTCGTCCCACAAACGGATGAAGAACCTCTGCTGTTCCCGAGCCCTCGCTTCCTGCTGCTGCTGCTGCTGCTGATGGTGCTCCTGGTGCTCCTGGTGCGCCGGTTCCGCTGGTGCTGTTGTCCGCTGTCACAGTCAGGTTCGTGGCTCCTCGGTACCCGCTGTATATCGACAAAACATCCGTGTCGCCGCCGCCGGCCACGCTCATCGTCTTGAGCTTGTCCTTGGGCCGGTTTAGTGTCTTGGGTGCAAAGTCCCAAAGCAGCAGGCGTCCGTCGTCTCCACAGCTGCCCAGCCGGTACGATTCATATGCATCTCCCCCCGTTGTTGCTGAAGTTGTTGAGGGATCCGTATTCGGAACACATCTCTTGATGTCGACCTTGACATCTCGTACAAAGCTATGATGTCCTTGACAATTTGCAATCAATTTTTTTTTACTAAAAGAGTAGATTGCAACCAGATCGTCCTGTCCACCAACAACAATGTATTCTCCATCGGGGGTCCAACATGAACACAACAATCCTCCGAAAAACGAGGGGAAAATGTCTGTAATCAACTCTTTTTCAATATCCAATATTCTTAAATAGCCATCATCTCCAGTTATCGCTGCATATTGACCATTTGGTGAAAAGCTGACTGAGGTAAGAGGTGAATTTGAAATTTTGTAATAAGCCACTGGATTCACATTTTGTACTTTACCATTAATTGTATAGGTTTCATACATTGACTTTACAATTTTCATATATTTGAGCTTTCTTTTTGGTTCAACTTCAGAGTGCCAAGGAGCTGCTGTATCCGAATTTGTATCATCCACAACATTTGCAAAACGTCGGGGTACCAAATAATTCGCCTCATCTTCATTACTTACTTTTGACTTGTCAAAGATAAGAACTGTTCCATCTGAAAACAATCCCATCATTAAATTATCATTACTTGTGATTCCGCTCAAAGTCCGTGGGATCCATTTTAGATCCAATAAACAGTTTTTATTCAAAACTCCATTTTTGTTTATTCGGGAATATTTCACACTTGAAATATCATACCAGAGAATATCACCTGTGGCAAAACCCATAATCAACTCAACTGAATAATCATCTGGTCCATTCATGGTTACTTGAATATCATGCGATGTTACAACAGATCTCGAAAATAAAATCCGAAGAATCGAGTATTCATCTTTCGTTATCACCGCAGTGGAGGAGGTGGTGGTGCCATTACTATTACCATTGCTGCTTCCATTATTACTATTACCATTGTTATTCCCATTACCGTTACTCGGACTTGAATTTGCACTTGACAGATCGATCCAATTTAGAATTCTTCCTACACTTGCAAATACAAACCCAACGTCATCATTCAAATTCTTGGTTATCTTTTCATTCAATTTTTTGGAAAATCCATCCATAGTCATCACTTTAAGTACAAATGTACTGGAAGTCTTTAATAAACTTGTCCGTGGCTTCGTCTTGCCATTGTTATTCCCACGTCCGATATTCATACCCATACTCATTTTTTTAATCCCCAATTTTTGTGGTTTTTTCTTACCGAGATGCCAACCACCACCACCACCTGGAGCATTCGCAGTTACAGGTGCAGTTGCAGCTGCAACTGCTAAAGTTCCTTGAACCGAAGCACTGGTAGAATTCGGAGTAGAGGACAGTATCACACTATTTGCATCTCCATCAGTCTCTGGATTCGAACTCGTATCATCAAGTTCAGAACCCACGCTCTGGGCCAAAGATCCTCTTCGATACACGTTACTTGCCATACCATGTGTACTCAGTTGCAATATCTGGGTTCGTGTAATGCAACTTGCGGTACATCCTCTAATTAGATGGTTAAATTTGAGTAGATGCGGGGCCAAAGGGTTGTTCATCGAGGCCAAAGTCTGTTCCAGCGGAGTTGGAGGAGGAGGACCCAGACAAGTCACGTATTTAACGTTGTAACATCCCTCTGCGTCAGTAAATGGTTCCACATCGATTGGATATACATAGTTCCATTTGGTCGAGTTCATCGTATTGACCCCTGTGCCAATATTGTAAGCACCCATAGTTGCCGGTGTAGGTGCCTGTCCTCCCTGTTGTTGTAACGGTTGTTGTTGTTGTTGTTGTTGTTGTTGTTGTTGTTGCTGTTGCTGCTGTTGCGGTATTTGAGACTGCTGCTGTGACTGTTGCGATTGCTGTGATTGCTGCTGTGATTGTTGTTGTTGAGATCCTTGTGAATACAAAGCCATAGGAGCAGGCTCAAACCCACCAGGCGAAAGCATGGAGGATTTTGGAGGATTCCCAATCCTCTGGATCGCCTCATCCCGAGACAAAATCAAATTTGGTTCGATGTCTCTCGGGGCCAGCGTCAGATTCGCACTGTAGGGACTGTTGCTGTTGTATATATGGGGATATTTGCTCGGCAGCGGAGAGAGGAACATTGTGGTTTGTTGAAGGAGGCCGTGGTGATGGAGGAGTAGGAGAAAGCACCCAACACAAGGATGGATGGATGTATGGGTGTAGTGGGGTGGGTTTTCGTGCCTAATCTGCGAATCTATACTATACAATTCATGAGCTATCGGACGTTGGTAAACTTGTCAAAGGCAAGGGTGGTGAGCCGTTTCAGCTCTTCATCTATCTTACTTCTCAGATCCATCAATTCGATGATTTGTTTTTTGATCAGTTCGGGATCGGGACTTTCATCTTGTGGAGAGGCCAACAGATCTGAGGGTTGACCTGCGACTCTTATTAGTGAATCCTGTTGATTTGGATTTGGATTTGGATTGTTAGTGGGGTGGGTTCTCGAATCGTTGGTCCCACTGGAATTGGGATTGGCGTTGCCGTTGGAGCCTGCGGAGGGGCCTCCTGGATCAGCGGAAGTGTTCAGCGGGCCCAGTCGGTCTATGATCATCTGCTCGGGGCTGATATCGTAACCATTTCTGGGATCTGGCACGGGCACGGGACCCGAAACGACGTCGAGCGGCAGATGCTGGCGGCGATCTGATTGAGGTTGTACCTGTTGCTGTGACTGTTGGTGCTGATGTTGGTGCTGTAGCCGCTGGGTCTGAGTATTCGAGACGGGCTGGGAGGTTTGACGCTTCACAGCATGTTTACTCATGTATTCTTTGAGCGACAGACCTCTATAAGTGATACGACGATGGCGTTTCAGAAAAGCGTAGACCCAAGTTTTGCCCACTTTACAGTATTCTTCCATTGGGGTTGTGATATTGGCGCCGGTGTCCTGTAGCGTAAGGTACCGTCTCTGGAGCAATTCCGCCGCGAGTTTTTCCACGGTTTGCTTCGAAGGACACTCGTTCATTTCACACAGGGCCAGGATCCGGCGCAGCAGATGGGACTCTTCCTCGTCGGTCAACAGCTGCTGCTGCGTGCTACTCACAAAGTCGTAGCTCCTGCGCAGTCGCGATCTGAGCGTGGACGTGGGGATATTGTGCTCGCGGGCAGCCACGCTGGGCGGTCTCTTGTATATCGTCACGTCGCGGATCGCGTCCTCCAGCGCACTCTCTCCGTACCGCCGCTTGTTTCCCACGCCGCCCGCCGTGGCCTCGCTGCCAGGTCCAGAGGGCCCAGAGGGCCCAGAGGATCCAGAGGGTCCAGAGGGTCCAGAGCCCGTGCCGGAGCCCGTGCCAGAGCTGGGTCCGGAGCTGGGTCCAGAGCCCCCGGCACCGACCCCCAGCCCCAGGCCCATCCCCACGACCCCGACTCCCATTCCCACGTAGCCACGGGGGGCTGCGCCCGCCCCCCGTGGAGGAGGCCCACCACCCCCGGCAACACCCCCGGCACCGGCACCAGCACCGCGGCGTCCCCTGGCGGTGGCGGCCGTGGGCACTCTGCTGGCCCCTTCGTTGGGCCCGACCCCTACTCCAACCGGGTGCTCGTGCTCGTGCTCGTGCTCGTTATCGTTATCGTGCTCAGCGCCGTCCCCGGGCAGTCGAAGATACTCTTTGCGCCGCTTGAGCCGTCCTCGCAGTGTCGAGATTGGGATGTTGTGCAACCGCGCGGCCCGCTTCGTGGGCTGGTCGTACAGTAGCACGTCGTTAATCGCGTCCTGAAGATCTTCATCGGTGTAGCTTCGGCTCGCGCCCGCTCCTCCCACCGAGGTCGCCCCAGATGGCACTTGCACTTGGACCTGGACCTGGTCCCCCCAGCCCTGTTGTGGCTGTTGCTGTTGCTGTTGTTGCTGCTGCTGCTGCTGCTGCTGCTGCTGCTGCTGATCCCGCACCGCCATGCCCAGCTGGAATATCTATAGCTCCCGTCTGTTTCTTTTTTGTTGTTTGGCGCCGTCACCCAACTGAGGCAGAAAAAGGGGGGTGCGGTCCTCCCTCCGTAGTGGGGGGTGTTGCACTACGCATGCACGTGATTAGCTACAGAGAGAGACCGTTTATCTAAAAAGTATAGACTAAGAGGAAGCTAAATTTACTTTTGCTTGCTATAAAACTATGCTGAAAATTACAATTTTGCCCTGTTGGAGCGGCCGACTGTGCACTTGATAAGCCCATTGGGGTTGGCCAGGGGCAGTAGCACTTCCGTATCCGCGCCAGTGTTCTTCAACCCCTTGTGCCAGGACAGATCAATATTCACATAATGTTTATTGGGCAGTGTGTAGGTTACAGTCCCCACCAATTCGGCCTCTTGTAAAATCTTACTGGCCATATTGTACATTGTAGCCTGGACACTTGCCGAGTTTTCAAGTGCAAACAGTTCCAATGTAATGTTGCGGGCCTTATCAAAAGTCGCATCAAAGATTCCCGAATCAGCGGCTTTGTAAACATCTTGGATCGTTGCGAGTTTCGTTGATGACCATTTCCAAGAAGCGTCCACATCCGTCGACAAAATCCGGTCCGTTGTCGGTTGAAGAGTCGTATATTCACACACGTTATACCCATAAAACATGGATCCCGTGGACTTTAGCACGGTCAGATCTTTGAGTCCACTCTCAAACTCAAACAAACCTTCTGTGGGATTGTAATGTAGTGAGGTCCGCCTCGTTTCCTCGCCATCCTTGATAAAAGAATGATCATGAGGCTTCCCATTAACATTATAACGGGTCCAACGATGTTGAATAATGTCCACAAATACCCCCTTGATATGTCCATATTTCGTAACAAAATGGTTTGCCAATGTTGCTGCAAACCGTTCAATAGGCCATGTATCTGTCTGTTTCGCCAAGATGAAAACCGTGTTTTTAACTGTATCTGTGGGCACAATTGGTGAGTTATCCGCTTTCGTGTAGGATTCATCAACTTCACCTTCCAATAGACATTTCACAGTGAGTTCCATAACCTCTTGCTTCTGTGGATTTTGCTTATCTTTCTTAACCTTGAGCAATCGGACATTGTCCTTGCCGTATTTGGATGTGACCAAGTATGAATCAGACATGTTTGTTTATTGTTTAAAATGTTATTGTTGATGGATGAGGGATGATATGAGAAGATGGACAAAACGATTTACTTCGTTTTATATACAACAAACTGGGACAAAAAAGTGACAACAACGCGCCCGGGAAATGCCGAGCCAACGGTTGCCGTTTTGGGTATCTGCGATCCCGCCAACAACGGAGCGATAAGAAAACACCACCAGTAGTAATAAACTAACAACATCTATACACTCCAGCGGGATTGAGAAACGGTTCAATTCGCGCAGAATGGCCTGATTCTATCCCAGAATCACCGTACTCTACCAATTACCAATTACCAATTACCGACTTGCGAATTCTCGCACCAATAATATAAAAAGAAGTTTTTTAAACTATTTTGGTTTTTTGGTTTTTTAAAAGTCATTAAAAGATTAGAGATTACACGGAAAAAAAGAACCCCGCGTCATCAAACCTCTTCTCTCTTGAATCCAAAAAAAAGAAAAAAAAAAAAAATTAACGAAAAAAGTGATTAAACAGTGAAGAAACGACGAACAAAACAAGAAACTATCTACTGCACTTTAACATCTGCAATTTTGGATGTAACGTCTTGTAAATTAACACCAACGTATTTCGCAAGGAAATCGGCAACCTCGGTGTTTTCAACGGTGCCTCCAATACCAGCCACAGCCTCGTATAAAGCACTTTGCTTATTTGAAAAAGCATAAAGACCAACATCAACTGCGGTATGTGCAACTGATCCCCAGGCGGTACGGGACTCAATTGAGATCAGGTTTGACAAATACAATGTGCTCTTGGAGGTTTCATTCGCCAATGCGGAAAGCTCTGCAATGTTCTCATCTGTATAATTTGTAATTGCCAATTGGGAGAAAATGTACGACTTGATGTATTCATCAAGTTCTTCTTGACTCTTATCCTGGTTTTTCTCCAATTCACCGGCCATAAACGTGGTAGAATGCTGAACCTCAAGAAGATCATCGGGGAACCAAACATAGTCCTCTTGTCCGTCAATACTACGTGCAACGGAAATACCACCGGTTTCGTGATCTGCAGAACTCAACAACAAGGTTTCCGTATCTGCGTTTTGCGCAAACTCAAGTGCAACTTGGAATGCTTCACTGTAAGCCAAAGTATCACCAACAACGCCAGCTGGATCATCAGCATGGGCGGCGTGGTCGATTCTGGCACCTTCAATCATGATGAAAAACCCTTGATCCGAATCCTTGGTGGCCTTGTCAAGAGCAGTCAAAGCGGTTCTGGTCATTTCTGCAAGTGAGGGTTCCACTGCTGGATCTCTGTCAATATCGTAGGCCATGTTAACATCTGCCAACAGTGCCAACAATGGCAATTCAACGTTTTCACCGTTTGAAAGTCCGTCAAATGAAGCTCTGTCACCGACATAGTTCCAACCTTCGCCAATTGCATCGTCGATAACGTTACGGTCATCTAGTTTTCTAAGACCAGCGGTTCCGTATTTGGTATCACTCTCGTTGTAGAAATAGGCTCTTCCACCTCCAATCATTAGGTCCACAACGGGTCCCAAGGGATGTTCAAAGCCCAATTCTTGTAACACAATCAGATCCAATGATTTTCTGGTCTTGGCATGGGATGCGAAAACAGCAGGTGTAGCATCACTGAGGAAAGTGGTTGAGATCAATCCTGTTTTGTAACCTGCGAGTTTAGCACCTTCCATAACACTACCCAATGGTTCTCCAGTTACGGGATCCACACTAATACCACCATTATAAGTTTTTTTCCCAACCGCCAGAGCAGTTCCACCTGCAGCGGAATCCGTGATGAGGTTACTTGTGGATCTGGTTCTATGGGAGCCGATAAGGTAAGGCTCGAATGCCAATAAATCATCAACGGTCAAATTCTCCGCAACCTGTCGATATGTTCTTGCCAAATTCACAGCCGCTGGACCTAAACCATCACCAATCATAAAGATTACATTTTTTTTCGTTTTGGAATCCGGTGGGAGAGGTAAAGCGCCTGTACTCGAGATTAGCAAAAAAGAGTAGACAAGTGCAGTAACCGCGGTGAAAACCGTGGGAATTCCAAATGGTTTTGAAAAGAACATTTTTTCTCCACTAGACAAGAGAAGAAGTAGGAGATAGGGGGAGGGAGATGGAAAAGTAAAGTGGTATTAAAGTGTGGAATGCCTAGCCAAAAAAGAAGAGACGGAATCCACATATTATATATGGGTATATATCCTAGAACAATTGGGGAGGAATCCGGAGAGGAGATTCTCGAATGAAAACAGTTTGTTTATCCTCGTGGACAAGAGATTCATAAATGTCTTGGAAATCTCGGGAAGCAGCATAGGGAGCAACACGAGTAGCACGAGTAGCACGAGCAGCACGAGTAACGGCGAGGCTCAAAACCCTCCGAGGCATGGCATAGTTTCTGGAAAAGGATCTTCTCCACACGTGGGTAAATACCCTTGGGAGTATGAAGGGTTACGAAATGCCGCCGAGCCCTGCTAAGCAAGTCTATATGGGCTGCGAAAACAAATTAAACATCTGGAAAGCCAAGGTGCGGCATCTTTGCCTGTTTATCGCACTTGCCAAGAGAAACGTGGGCTGGGCAGCCCCAGATAAGCATATCCCGGCAGCCAATATAAAGTGCGAGGGCGACTGGGACAGGGAACAATAGGACAGGTATCCATGCGGGATGGGTCCGATAGGAGGGTGCCATCGAATGGTGGTGCCCTTCGAGAATAGAAAGACATGGCAGCAGAGGTTTGCTTGGCTTCGGGACGCCCGTGCTGCTGCCGGCGTGGGTGTTTAGCGTGGATTGATCCGAGGACACTACGTTAGCGAGGGTCCCGCCACAGGGTCCAACAGGGACTACCAGGGACTCTCAGGCAGGGACTGCCAACAGGGACTGCCAACAGGGACCGGGCATTGAGGCTGCCCATTGTTTGTACACACGCCAAAACGTATTTGAAAATGAAATTGACCGATTCAATGAGTAAAACAGAAAAACAGAAAAACAAAAAAGGCAAAAAGACAAAAAAAATAGAGACATACATGTGCGCTTCATAAGAGATTATACCAGTCGTAGTAAACTAATAAATTATTCATTATTCACCTAATTAGGAATCGTTAAAGGCGGTGATGACGATGATGATGAGCCGAGATAAGATTGGGCTCAGCGGGCCTCACGCTCGTGTGAATGGACTCGACAAAGCCAGAGCGAGATGCCACGCCTTCATGCCCAGCTTCAGATTCAGCTTCATGCTCATGCTGATGCTCATGCTCATGCTGATGCTCATGCTCATGCTGATGCTCATGCTCATCTTGGTCAGGGTCAGAGTCTTTACCTTGTTGTTGGGCTTGACCTTGGTATGCAACTGCAAACTCGCCGGTCGTTTCCCCCACAATTGATCCTCGCTGGGCCAATCCCAATTCCATATTCATATTCATATTCATATCCATCTCCATCTCCAGATTCAAATTCAAATTCAAGTCGAGCCTCCCACTATCCCTACTACTCTCACTGCTACTGCTGCTCGTGCCACTACTGCTGATCCCCGTGCTCATGGTGTTGGTCGTCACAGTGGTCGAGGACCGGTGAACGTCCGTTTGACTATAAGGGGGCGGGAAATCGTGGTCGGAAAACGCTGGAGGCACGTCCGAGGGCCTGCGAAGCAAATGGATGGGTCTGATTACGGGCATGGGTTGAGCTTGGAGCGGTTGGACCATAAAGGGGGGTTCAGGCCCCCCCGTGTTCGAGCTGGAACTCGTGCCCACCACGCCCGTCAATGACGAAACGGACTTTTGTTTACTGGAGGTCGACGCGGGGGCCGGAATCGAGGGCGTGGGCGCTCTGCCGTGATACTTGGGACAGTAGACGTTGGACTCTAAATGTGCGTTCCGGAAGGACTCCAAATGCTGGTTGTGAACAAGCTTGGAAAATTGCGCGAGCTGCGTATCTGGCTCATATATAGAGTCGTTATAAGCAGGAAGACCAATATTTGCACGAGAATTATACTTGGACAAAATGGTTATCGGGGTATCCACCACAATCTCAATCTGTTTTCTCCTCCTTGGATTGGATTCTTCTCGTTTGGACATGCGAAGCGTAATGTTGAGCCAGTGATGAACCTTTATGTTTTCCGAATCGCAATTCGGCAAAATCTTGGTATCCCCATGGGTTCCTACAAACTCGGGCAGGTATATTTGGAACTCAAACTCTTTCGCGCCGGGGCCATCGAGATCGGAAGCATCCGAGCTTAGTTGGTCCAGGTTATCCAGATTCCCCAATAAGGAGGCATTTCGGCGTGCACTGTGGACCATTAGTAAATGACGACCCGAAGGTTCTCTGCGGTGAACTCGCTGGTTTTTGCAATAGTACTCCAAGGATTCGGTGATATGGACTGTCAACTTGTGACATTTCATTTTCGCCAGTGGAGTCAACTTTATGGCCATGGGAATATACGTGCCAATCGCAAAGGATTTCCCGCCAATGGCCACAACGTAGTGTAACTTGTCTTCCCAATTTTTGGATATGATCACCGGTTCGCTATCCTCAACACAAGAATCCGAAGGAGTTCTAATTATAACAATCTCTTTTTGTCGTTCCAAATCGCTTTTCAACTTTCCCTGTCGTTTGATAAACAGTTTTAGAAAATAGTGTACGGAGCCAAAGTTCGCATCGATGGTCTCTGGATTTGTAGAATCGATTGCCATTTCAAAGTGGTAAAAATAATCACCTGGGTAAAAAAATTGATAACCCTTTTGCTGGTTTAGAGAAGAGGTGTCCAACCCCAGGTCATTCTCACTCTCGTTTTTCGAAGGTTTGAAAGAAAATGGAGATTGGGGTACTCCATGCTTTGAAACAGAAGATCTAAAGCTTGTTTGGCTGTTCATTCTATCAACTTTTTCTGTCTGGGGTTCAGAGCCGCCGCTACCAACAGGTCTAGAAGTGTTGCCTATTCTCGAGTTTTTTCTCGCGACGGTTAAAAACCCCGAGAGACGGTTTTTCCTACGGGGAGGATCCTTAGCAGTGGTTGTTGGAGACCTATTTGCATTTTCTTTGTCCTTGCGGGCGGTTTCAGGATCCAGGGATGTCCCTGCGAGTTCGTCGTTGTCGAGTGTATTGTCTTCTGTGGTATCAATGTCCAGAGGTCTATAATAGGAAGCACCTCTGGCGAGGTCTGTGGAGGAGGTCTTTTCATTTGTGGAATTAGCATCAAAAAAATGCCACTGGCGGTGGAGGAATACAGATGCTTCAAAATACTCTTTTTTCGCTGGCGGGATTCCTTCAGGCCATTCTGTACGTGCAATGCCGGAGAAGACGAGTCGGATAAGCTTAATCTTTTCGGGCTTGGAGATGTGGAACACCAGGGTTCCACGAAGCATGGCTGGGGGTTTTTCATCTGGAGCAATGTTGCTTTCGAACCCTTGGAAGAAGAGAACGGGTTCGGCGAGGACGAGGTAAACGGAGCATCCGCCAAAAGTCGCGAGCGGCTCGCGTGGTAGCAGAATCGAGTTGTCGAGGGGAGAAATGGCCTCTTTGGGCAGAAGAGGCGAGTCGAGCGGAATGTCGAAGGGAAGAGGGCCATTGTCATATGACTGGGCTGTCTCCGGAGCCATTTTGGGAGGCCATGGACCTTGTCTGACGGAGTGGAGGAGCAAAAAGGGAGGGTGTAGGGGAGAGAAAGAAGAAATAAAAGAGGCAGAAGAGGAAGAAAGGGAAAGATGAGGACAAAAAGGCCCTTTATTGGCACTTTTGCTGGCGAATCCGCCCGATGAAAGATGAAAGTCATCCACGGGGTCGCCGCTGCTCCAGCCGGCTCCAGCAGGCTCCAGATACTCCCCAGATCTCTTCCAGCCCGTCCAGCCCGTCCAGCTCGTCCAGCTCTCCCGCGCCAAATGCCGCGGGCTCTTTGAAACCAACCGCTGGCCGTCGCCTGGGCTGGCCATCACGCTACGGGGCGCGGGACCAAGCCTTTTCGCGGCCCGCTTGGCTGCAAAAGCCCACAGGCCTTCTGCCTTTTGGTCTTTCTTCCTCTTCTTCAGCCGCCGCCATGTCTCCACGCCGAGTCCCCGTGGGCTCTGCCGCCGGCCCCAGATCCGCTCTGCCGCGCACGCCGACCGACGCCGAGGCCGCTGGGCCCGCGAGAGCCTTTTCGAAGCGGCGTTCGGCGCTGCGGGAGTTCTACAAACTGGACGCGATAACGAGAGACGGCGCCGTGGAGACGGGGTCGGAGTCGGAGTCCACGCCCACACAGAAAACCCGCCGTTCTCCAGCCACCGGCGAAACTGAAGTCCAAGAACAAGAACAAGAGGAGGAAGAAGAAGAAACACGGACTCTGGCCGAGATCATCGACGATAAGGATAAACCCTTTGATAAAGACCTTTACATTACGGACTTGCTCCAGAATAGTCCCGGCCTACTCAAAGTGCTAAGAACCGAAACCCGTCTATTTCAAGGTCTCTCTCTGTTTATCTTATCAATCTTATCAATCTCATGGATTTGTTCTAACTCTCCCGTTGATCTAGAAATGAGAACTCTGGACAGTGAACAAAAAGCCCTCGTTTATAACAACTATTATAAACTGATAGCGGCTGCAGAAAGTCTTCGATCTGTAAGTACTAAATCATGCCAATTGGACATAATAAAAGTCCTCCCCCCACTGATGAAATGCTTTCCTACTCTAGGTTAAGGACAACCTTGATTCAAAGCTCCCAAACGTTGACAAGCTTCAACTTGCTCTACGCAAGATTACCGATGCTTCAAACTCTTTTTCTGGTGCAGAAAACATCACCCAAACCTGAAAAATCTACCTCTTACTATTATTAAAACTCGTCATCATCATGCCTTTGTATTTCTATTTATATGTATGCTTTATAATGCCTATTCTGCGCCCCCATCCCAAATTCCTCGATGCTTTGTCAATTCAACCAACCTTGATAAACAGTGTGGAACAGCCCAGTTGTCGTCCTTGGAAGTCGCTCAACGGTAAATGTCGATAGCCCTGCTTCATGTAAACTATCCGAAAGGCGCACGTTGCAATCGGACTGCTTTCTCCCTTGCTGCTGCTGTTGCTGCTGCTGTTGCTCCCGGTGCTGCTGCTACTATTGTCCAGAGCATCGTATGCCTCGTGGACCGTAAACCGCAAAAACGTAAAATCAAAGTCTTGCGCTCTAATCAACAGTGTAAAGCTCGAGTTCCAAATCGGATTGAACCCATTGTCCGTAACCACCGGTGTGCACAGCTTCGCGCTCTCTCCATCCTCGTGAACTTCGTGAATGGTGGTCCCTGTAGTATCTTCCAACCCTGAAGGCCCCACCACCTCGACGGAAACAAACGGATGGCAATTGCAATCTGGACCCATGTCCCTCGGTTTCGGAAGCTGCTGTGCAGAAACAACGGTAACCTTGACTGTTCTCATGCCTCTAGGGCTTTCTTTGAACGGCGCACGCAGGCTTCTTGGCTTGAGCACATATCCGCTCTTGCTTCCACACGCAAACATGGCCTCGTTCAACTGTTGCCCCAGATCAAAAGTTTGCCAATTTGTGGCTGCCATCTGGACTCCCTGTTTCCAATACCCGCAGGGGTTAAAATTCGTACTACTGATCCGCAATCGAGAGGGATAAACCCTCATCAGAAACGATCGATTGTGTTTTGAAATTGTGCATGTTTTCGTCTCCTCTTCTCGTGACAACAGAGTGTTTATCTTCTTTTCTGAAAATGAGAAACAATGCGTTGCGGTTTTGGACTCGGGAAGAGAAAAGTTTGTGAATTTCTGACCTCTGATGAAAACTCCAAGTTCGCCCAAATAAGAACCAATCTTACACGAATTGCGTCTCCTCATCATTCTCCTTCGTTTGCGCAATAGTATACTTGAACCGGCTGATGTTGAGTTTGAAGATTTACCAGAATCTGAGCTTTGTCCTCTTGTGCCTTGGTCGTCATCAGCACCGCTTTTCACTTTGGTTAAAACCCGATACTTTAGTTCTTGTGGTGAAGGTAGTGCGGAAATAATAGGGGTATTCACAAGATGCTTTCTCGTAACTAGCATCTCCCCAAACACAAGTTCCAAATCGTCTCGAACAATGCGCTGGTTTTCAAAACTGCAGTGTACTTCAAGAGACAAGATAAGTGGGAAAGGCGAGGTTGTAAACGCATGTGTTTTAATTGTGTAAAGTGTATCCAAAAAACCGATTTCCGATGTAAATGTTCGCCCATGGCTTACAATAGGTCCTTTTTCACCATCCCAAATGTCAATTTCAAGACATCTACATCCACGACTTAGGGCGCTTACATATGCCTCGACCGAGGATTCTCCAGCAACTTGTCTTCCGAGTAGATAGGTATTATGGGATGAAGAGATGAAATACTCGTTCAAGGGTCTTGTAAAATCTTCCTCTGATTTCAAGTAATTGGACGCATAGAAACTGAGTAAAAAAATGGCAAAAGAGTTGGCGTTAAAGTGCGTTTCCGATGCAAATTTGTTGAACAACACTTTCAATTGTTCAATCTCAATTGATTCATTCTGGGTATGGATCATGAATTCCACAAACTGGTCAAAAGTCATGATTCCTGTTGAATTTCGAGACGACTGTGACAACAACACTGTATTGAAAACATTGGATAAATCTGTTCTCGATTTCAACAACCACCACGCATGTTCAGGCACATTGTTATCGGATTCGGCAATTTTGAACAAATTTTCAAGACAATCTTTGGACCAATGGATATGGAAACTGTTTGCCAGTGTTTCTAAATCCTGCAGAGTCATTTTCACTGTTTGGCCCAGCAATTGTGTGTGGTTTATGTTCATGAGAATAGAATCAAAAGGGAAAAAAGATAGACACTTTAGAAACGCTCTTCGATGAGCGTATAAATCTCGTAAAGTGGTTACCAAAACGTCAATTTCAATTTCAATTCCAGTTCCAATTGCAATTGCAATTCCAATCTCGTCCTGTTTTGTTCCCATTTCCGGTTTCGTAATGCGTAAAGTCTTGAGTTTATTCTTGGAACTGTAGTAAACAATTGATACGAATTCAAATGAATTCTCCATGTTTTTCGCTTTTGTAAATTTTCTCTCTTGGGTTCGGATTTCAACGATTCGGTCAATTTCTAAACCAGAACCAGTTTTCGCACTCCATGTGAGAATTGCATTTTCTTGATCCAATTTGAAAATGCAGGGTGTTTTCTTCTTTGCTGTGATTTTTACAAAAGGAACGCCGTCTATTAGAAGTTGTCGGGGGATTCGGGGTTTGTTCAGTGCAGCAGCGAGAGGTAGAGGTAGAGCGGTAACAGTACTGGTTGATTTATCAATTGTTGAGTCTATGTTTGCACGCGCTACGGTTTGTAAAGATGCTCGAGACTGGTGATTTGGAGAGCTTTTGCTGCTTGCCCTTTTGTAAAACATGGACAGACTTCGACGGGCAAAACTTTGCAAAGGTAATAATGATGGTGAAGAGTTAGAGTTAGAAGAAGAGTAGGGACAGAGGTTGTCTTGTTCTAAACTACGATTTGCCGATTCGCTAGAGCTATTTACACAGCCGCTACATAAAGACAAGTCTGTTCTCTTGGATCGGGTCCTGGTCCTGGTCTTGTTGATAGAGGTGGCGGTAAATGAGAACTTCCGCAAGCGTGGGGACACCGACGAAGAAGAAGAAGAGGAAGAACAAGAATAAGAACAAGCGCGGGACTCGCAATGGCCAAGCGACATAACTCACTGCTCGGTATTCTATATCTTTTGTCCCGGCCCAAGAGGATCTTAGAAGAAGAGAGAATGATTCTGTCCAAAAGACACGGCGAAAGAGCTCCAATATATAGACAATTGCGGCCGCCAAAACGAGAAAAGCGCATTTCACGCCTCTTCCGCTCAGCTCTACATTTACTCATAGATGATAACTTTGCTGGAGAAGAAGGGCTCTGATATCCCCATGTTCATCACCTCGCTGAGCATGACGGCCTGCTGCCAGACCAGGCCCCAACAACAGCCGTCAAGGCCTCACAGTCGCCGCCCATCGTCCGCAGACACCCAGTCCTGGTCCCCCGATCTCGCTGCCCGGGCCTCTTTCTCTCGCGATCCTCACAGCCCGCGACGTGGCGCCGTCCCAGAACGCGATTGGGCGTGCCTGGCTGGCCGCGGAGGAGTGGCCCCAGCGGACCGTGTCACGTGTGCCACAGGTTGGTCCACGACCCGGTGGCCTGCTGTCCTGCTGTCCCGCTGTCCCGGGTCGTGGACCGGTACCCCCCAGACGAAAAGGTAAACACTCGCTCACTCGCTTCACCATTTCTCTTCATCTCTCGCTTCCTCGTCGCTGCCTCCACGCTCTCTAATGTCCCGTCCGTTCCTCTCGCCTAGCCCCTACGGTTCGTGTAAGTCTGCTCCTGATGCACGCTCCATCCCATCGGCCCAAAGCCACCCCAAGGACATGCCTATTTTAGTTTAAGCTTTTCCAAAACTTTACTAACCAGCCCACCACTATGACCTTCATGACCTCCCACACAGTCAACAATCACCCACAAGACCAAAGACAATGGGTGACAACTGCCCCGTCCAAGCAGATTTCCCCTAATGATACCACAAGCATTGGCTCCAGGCCCTCGCGGCTGACTGCCAACATGGCGCCTTCCACTGTGAACAGCTACGGATACGACTACTCCTCGCAGTATCCCACAAACTATAACAGCTATGGTGCCAGGGGCATGTATGGGTCCGGCTACAACACGTATGGATCCAACACCTTCAATGCAGGAGGCACCTATGGCGGGATGGCAGGAACCATGGTTCGAGCCCAGAATCAACTTGGTGCGATTAGTAACCTCGCCGCAAACACCCAGGCGGCATTCACTTTGATGGAAGGGCTAATCAGTGCCTTTGGCGGACTTGCCCAGATGTTGGAATCCACGTATATGGCCACCCATTCTTCTTTTTTCGCTCTCGTGTCCGTTGCTGAGCAATTGAGTAGGCTGAAACAGGCTCTGGGCTCGGTGAAGGGCATTTTTTCCGTCATGAATTGGATCAAAGGTGTAATTTCAAAAGTTACCGGGAGAAACGACCAGTTGAAGAAATTCAACAAAGATGAGTACATGAAGTTCGGCTCACGAACTCAACAGAACCCTGGATTCTCAATCAAGCCCATCCTGCTGTTTGTCGTTGCCACCTTTGGCCTTCCTTATCTGTTAAACAAGGCCATAAAGGCCATTTCATCTGAAAAAGAGGACCAAAAGGCTATTCTCAATGCACCTTACGAAAATCAATCCATCCCACCACCACCACCTCCTCCTCAATATCAGGCCATAGACCCTTCTAAACTAGAGTTTTACCGTGCTCAATACGATTTCATAGCGGAAAACCCCCAAGTCGAACTGTCCCTTAAGAAAGGAGACCTAATAGCAATTCTAACTAAACTGGACCCAATGGGGAACCCGAGCCAATGGTGGAAAGCTCGCAATAGAGAAGGGTTGGTAGGTTATGTCCCAAGTACCTATATCGAACCGGTTAAACCTTTGTTGGAAGCATCAAAAGAAAAACTCAAATGCATTGATTGAATAATAATTGTTAATATTTCTTTCCCAAAATGTCTTCATCCATTACTTCAATTTTCATTTTGGCTACACGTGGTTTACTTTACTAGTTTTGTTTTGTTTTTCCATCTCATTTGACCATTTGTTTTAAGTGTTTTTGAATGATTTATAAATACGCATTTTCTTTTTTTATAATAATGTGTAAGAATATACGGTTTACATATGATTTGACCTTTACTTTGTTGTCCCAACTAAATTTCCAAAATAAACCTAAAATAAATAAATAAACAAATAAACAACATAAACTAGTTACCCCTGTGATCGTCGTTATGATGATAGGCCGACTTTACCTTATCAGTCAACGATTCGGCCGCCTCGATTCCCTCCGCAGCTTTCTCTCCAACCTTCTTGTTCAGCTTATCCAGTAAACCATGGGCTTCATGGCCAGCCTGATTTGCTTCCTCACTTAGTTTGTTTTCTTGATCTTCAATTGTCGTTTTCGCCTTGTTAACATTGCCTCTTGTTGCACTCTTAACCTGTTCGTAGCCCTGTTCTGCCTTCTTTGCTGCTTCTTCTGAATGCTCAATCCCTGAAGCCAATGTTTCACCTACAGCTTTGTTTACAGTGTGTGAACCATCTTTAACCTTTTGCTTGGAATTTTCAAGAGTTTCTCCGGCAATGTCGGCTGTTTTGTTAGCCTTGTGTGTCAAATTCTCCACGTAATCAATTGAGTCAGCAGCTGCATTTCCTAGTTTCATATTCGTCTTGTGTAATGCCTCTGATACAGCTCCTTTATGTTCTGATTCATTCTGCGATGTTCGCTGGTCCGTGGAATATTGGGGTCCTCTCGATGAGCCAATTGTCCGTGTCAATGGACTATTGAAATACCAAATGGGTGATGCATTATTAGTACCTTTCAAATACTTGACAAATTGTTTTTGTTGTTTGAGGCCCATCATCTTTTGATACAAAAATTTATTCAATGTTTGAAAGATCTGAGCAATCATCTCTTGAAGACGGACATCCAGCATACTTATATGAATATTCAAGTCATCTTCTAAACTCAACCCAATTTGCCCAACACCCAAATCTTAACTTTGCTGGTCTAGTCTAGCCTTGACATGTCATGTGTATTTGGCCGCAAGTCCAACCACACATACTTAACAGTGGGTTTCAATTTTACGTCATGCTTAAAAGGTGTTAGTCTGGTAACCAGACGTCAACAGCAATTGAAAACTAATCATTGCAACGTCTAACTTACCGTGTTGGTTTGTAAAAGTGCGAGCTCTAGATTGCTATTGGGCCTAATCAACTTTCATTTTTTTTTGCTTTTCTACGTTGTTCGAACCAATTACGAAATTTGAATCTTGTAGCCTGCTCGAAGAACATTCATGAATATTCGAATCTCAGTTGCATCTGTGGGAGGGTGATGGAATCTCTTTGCATACCAAAGTTTAATTTCCTATGGTTTTGTAGCATCTGTTCCATAGAGTGGTAAACTGGCATCACAAAATTTGTATAGACACGGTAGACATTAATATCGATGGCATGGCAAACTCTATGAATGTCATTGCAGGTGCTCATCACTTAAATTACAAGTTTTTCCTGCTTGATTGCCCAACATAACAATTTATGTTACAACTATGTTTGAAGCAGACTATTCAAGAGAAGGATTATGATATTGTAGTCGGGTCTTGAATCCTATTAAACGGTCTCGTTGGAGCATTAATAAACAAAGTTTCATTAGCATATTCTGATTTTATTCTATAAATTCATGGTCCGAATCCAGTTCTGCCACTCTTGTCTTGTCCGTGGGATACGATTTGAAGCAAAAAAAACTCATGTTTCCTTTCCAGCTTTAAAGGAAAATCAGCAGTGATTGTGATTCTATGGTTGGTTTCAACTTCATAATAGAGATCCATCTCATCTCTTCTGTCTCCACACGGATAGGCTCTGATGGTGTGGTGTGTTGGATGGATTGAGACATTCACTCTGGAAACCCCAATTTCCTTCCATTCATCATGATCAGTTGCTTGATCTTCATACCTAGCCTCATCCTCATAGTAACTGCAATCATCCACAAAGAAATCATCATCTGGGGATTGATCTTCACCTGTAAATTTCAGAACAGTCCGAGTGTCTGAGCTCTTTTGCATTTTCCATTGTGTGTAGAATTCAAGGTACGAGCCCAAAAAGTTTGCGATACTGGAAGAAGCTGGAAACTCCAGAGGATTACTATAAAGACTGGATGAACCCCTAAACTGTTCATTGATTCGAATAAAAGAAGCCACCTGGTTGTCCCAATAATAATACAAAATTCACTATGAAATGTCATTTTCTGTTGTTTTATTTGTACAAAATCAATTTCTAAAATACAATCAATAAAACAAAATGCAATAACTAGAACAATGCGATTTGGTTTTGCTCCTTCACAATATTAGCAATAATGACTTTATCCCGCTCCCCAAACAGTTCCACCATCTCATCAAAGCCTTCTGGGTCCATCTCCAAACTCACAGTGAAATGCTCGTAGATATCTTTCTCTCCAAGATGCTTGGACACGTTTCGTTATACTCGGCCTTTCCCAAAAGATACTGTGGCCAGGTAGGAGGATTCGGTAATGGAAGTGGAAGTTCTGGTATCGGTAGCGGTATCGGTAATGGTATCAACCATCGGATCAGCAGTCTTACCAACATATTCTTCGTAAGCCTTACAATAGTCGGCCAAGCAAGTGTTCCTGCCTGTCCAGACCGCTGAAGAGCAGCCGGTAAACTCGAAATAATCCTTTGAACGGCTTTGACGGCCGAGGCTGTCAAACGTTCATCAAGCTTTGATAAAGCTCGATTTTTCTTTTTGAGAGTGTAAGCGGATATCGACTTGAAAGTATAGGACTCGTCGGAAATTAGCCCATCACTCTACTCTTTTTTAAGAGATACCGGGACCTCATCTTTGATGAGGTCATGGGAGTAGTAGAGCGGGATATGCTCCACCACCACTGTATCCACTAACAACTTCAGCTCCATCCGTCGATCTGAAGGAGAAGCTGGATAAAGCGGAACCAGAGGGATCGAGGTGTCCCTTGAGCATTGGCTGGCCTCCATGTTCTTGGAGGCATCGGCCATATACTCAAAAATTCCCCCCATTTGTACCTCTTTTTTGTAAAGAGGCGCCAATCTGAGAATCTGGCCCTTATCTCGGGCCAGTGAATAGCAGATCTGTGGGTCTTGGCTGTCATCACAGATTGGCTTCGCCCACATGTCCTCTAGTGTGATATTTCCATAACTCGCCTCGGAAACCACACTTCCCGCGTCACATTGTGTGAGAACCACACTCTCCTCCATGCTTCCAAGAGGTGCCCGAACCTTGGTGGTGGTCCGGTACTCGACTTTGAAGCCAGAAAAGGGCAGGTCCGAGTCGCCAATAGGGGCACATGCTGGGTCAAATAAAGGCTCTTCAATCTGACAAAGAGCATCTTTCGAGAAGACCTTACAGTATAGTCCAGGGACCTCGACTCTCTTGACGACCGAAAAAATGGCAAGCGCTATCGGGAGAAAGATTCGAAGACTCATCTTGTAGTTGTAAAATGCAACAAGTATTAAAAAACAAGTAGAAAGGTAGAGAAAGACTAGTGAGAGAAAGATAAAGCTTTTTTTCCCTTCTTTTCCTGGGGTAATAGTGGCTCCTTTTATATTCACAATCTTCAACAAATGTTTTTTGTCTTAATGAAAAAAAAAAAAATTGAAAGTTGTGAATTTGGGTTTCTGTAAAGACAAAGAATAGATATTTCATTGTAAATAAATCACTCTAACTCAATAAACTCCGTAGATTTCTTGGTTTTAAACATAATTTGTGATATTTCTTTCACTGTCACTTTTTGAATGAAGTAACAAGGTTTTCTCCTAACATTAGAGTTTTATCGTGATGACTGAAGAAATCATTCTGTAAAAGAACAAAACCCCTGATAAATTTCCCAAAGTATTCTGGACATCAAGTAATAGATGGAACTTTATTGTTATTTTCATTATTTTATCATTCAATGGGCTTCTCGGAGCTTTTTTTTCTTTGTCATTTCGGGGCTTCTATCATGTTGACAGGAATACCTTGTGTTTAATTTTTCTTTCTACCAAAGAACAATGGTGTTTGTCTTAAGGATTTCAATTATACAAAGTGTTTTCATCCTGCAAAAATAAAAAAAAGGCAATAAATATAAAATTTCTGCAACCTTTGATCATAGTTATAATAACAGTTATGAATTATCAGTAATGGTTTAATTACTCTCAGAGTACTGGCTATGTTATTTCCCCCATTTTTATTTAGTCACTTGGAAAATTAACCTTCCTTCGACCTTTTTTCTACGTCCACCGGCGTACAAAGACCTTTCATTCATCAGGTTCAAAGTGTGGGATACCGGACCATCACTAAAGTTTTGTCTCCACTTGTAAGCAGCCTGAACAATAGTTTCGCAGTGTAGTGGGTAAAAGTGTGGTGAGTTCAGTTTCTAACGTACCTAGAATTTTTAAGCTCCAAGTTTCCTGTACAGACTTTGAGGATACTTTTTTGAGCATTGAAAAAGATGTTGCGGGTTAAAGTACACAATTTGAAAAGCTATGCATTATCATTTTCAAGATATGTTATAGTTCTCTTGACTTGTAAAACAGCTTTAATTCTTTAATAATACAGGTTTTGAGAAATACCAACTCAAATGTTTTTGTCCATATTTCTTCAATTCTACTTTCAAGTTGGTGGTAATAAAAGCCGTCGGTTTTGAACATGCTCCGGCTCTCTTTTTCAAATATAGCCAAAGATACTCAATTGGGTTTAGAGACCAATAGAGCAATGCTGATGCCGTGATATAGTGGCTTCTCAACTCATTTTTAGGTCTTGTGCTTTAAATCGTTGTCTTACTGGCATTCTTCCTTTTTCACTTGCGTTTTTTTTTTTACAAATAATTCTACAGAAACGGCCATGTCTAACTATTGTCGGTTATCTGGTATTTAATCGTCTAGTAAAGTCACGCTATGCCCCATAGTAATCACTTCAATGTTGATTGAGTCAATAAACGAAATCAGATATCTTTATCATACCACCGGATCAGATTGCACACCAACTACTAAGACCATAGAGCCAAATTACCAGAAATGAACACACAGCGATTTTTGATGCTATACCAATTGAAGAGGTAAAAGTTGTACACGGTTATCATAAAACAACAGCGGAGAGGCTTTAGATCTAGCTAATAACTCATAAACGACAATAAAAGGGACCACTCACTAACATCAATATCCCTCAGTTCTCGGTGATTTTTGCAAAGACAGTCAGCTAATTCTGAGGGGAAGAAAAGAGATCCAAACAGTTTTGCAGCTTTTCCAATGCCTTAACGGACGCTTCAAAACACAGAGCATTGTATGAACAAACTAAGGAGCGGTTCTACTACAAGAATTTTTGGTCCAAGCAAAAAGACTAGTTAAAGCCAAATGGAATCCATGAAGCATGATCTTTGTACGCAACTGGACAACAACGTGTCATGAAAATAATATAACCGTTGGATATATTCGAGTCTCATCATCCTCCCCGTTTGGGGTTTATGTAGGCCGAGTTCCGACACAATCGTCGCAGATATTTATCAAAATGTTAAATATAACTTACCATAGTAGAGGAAAGAAAAAGGGCAATAAACTTCAGTACGCCCACATTATCCGCAAAGTTGGAATTGGCTTGAAGACCAGTATTCGCTCTATGAGAATAGGAAAATCCCCTTTTAGGGCTTCTAAATAAACCCTCTACATGTAACATATATATTGGTTATCCGGATGAACACATGTCTGAAACATGTGTAGCACTATTGACAGTTCAGCAATGCTGATCATACGAACCAGGATATCTCGTTATTTGTACGAGAGTTTGTGTGCCACAATCAATAAGATCTGTGCAGAACTAAATAACTAATATCCTTTTTCAAATGTTTCCAGGTTTGTTCAATACTTGTTAGGAGATATTTTAAACAGTTAAAAAAAAAAAATCTGGGTACATTCTCGTTAATTCAAATTTCGAAACACCAATCAAAGGTTTGGATCGATGGATTTTCAAATATAACCAGACATATTGGTCCATACGTTCCTATATAAAGTCACAATATTCTTTGCCTTGACTTTTAAATCCGTATTACTTTCCAGACATCTATTTCTATCAGTAGCTACACATTTAATCATAAACATGAAACTTTTAAAAATTGCTATTTCAGCTGCTGCTCTGACATCTGCAGTCACCGTGGTTGACACCAAGCACTTGACTGCAACTACATTGGCCACAATTACCTCTTGCGGCTCCGAAGTGAAGTATTGCCCTGAAAAATCAATTGCCCAATCCTCGCTGACTATCGAGCCCTCGATATCCGGAATGGATACTACTACCGTCCCTAGTGAAGGCATCACTCCTGGAATCAGTTCTACAACAGATACTAAACCAAATCTTACTGAACATGCTTCTGAAAGTTTAACACTGGTTGGGAACTCAACCAACAACACTCTTGATGACTACACTGGAAATAGTGTTTCCTCAATTTCATCTCCCTTGGCCATAACTATCGCGCTCTTTGGCTTTGTCGCAATTGCATTATAAAGTTTGAAACCATGACGATTTACAGGCCCCGCTGGTTAGGGCTTGGAAGATTTTGGTTTGATAGATTCGATTATTGAATTACTGATTGAAAAAAGCTTCTTTTGCTAGCAGTTTGTTGTTGTTTTCAGTACTTTTTAGTATCTAGAGCCAAAACAAGACAAATTCAAAAGGCATACTCAGGGATGAGCGTGCAATTCCCCTGTGATTGTGACACCTCTGCTAGATCTCAAATCAATTATCTCCATTCGCTTTGTTTTGTTTTCTAACGGTTGTCATAATAGATTGCGTGTGCTTGGAACTAAGCAGGCTGCCACAACAGGCAATCTGATTTCCCAAACAGGCCCAACTGTACATAGCCACCTGCCTAAATAGCTCCAAATGCGTGTCTAACAAGGAAAACTTCTCGATCGGGTCGCTGCACACTTCCGTTTCCGGCAAATGGGAACAATGATGGACGCACGCCGGCATCGCCAATCGGGTCTGGGGTGAAATTCACATGATGTCCCAACTTTACTTCTAGGCTGCACCATCATTCTCTTCCTCTTTTCTCTCTCCAGTCGGCTCTGTTTCTGTTCTTTATTTATTTGCCACTGCCCTGTCAGACTTGGAAGGTAGTGCACTCTTTGCTGTTTCTCTCTTGACTTTGCTGTTTTTTGTCCTTCTACACAAACACCAAAAAATCCACAACACCTCCCCGAAGTGTCACGCATTCTACATTTCTTTACTACCCACCTGCACTATGCAACAGCAGCCCATTCAAACCATTAGAAACAATGCCTCATCAGACTCTCTCCAGCGGCTAGCACTTTATAATGCCCAGGGGAACTCTTTGATGAATGGTTTTGATAACCAGTCTAGTTTCAATCCAGGACGAGCGACCAGTTCGACATTTCCTTCAGTTGTCCAGAATTCTGCGCCCAAATCCCACAGCTATCACTCAACTTACAATAGATTCTGCGATCCTGTGATAGCCGATAAAGCGCCTTCCGCTAATGGACTCCAAGAAGTTAACTCTCCTGTCTATAATAGACTCGGATGGAGCGAAAGCCAAAGAGGATCGCCGGTTTCGCGTGTTCGTCCCCAGAACTATACCGACACTAGAAGCCAACCAACTTTGTTCTTGCCACAAACAACCTTGACTGAACAATGTAGCGTTCGTACTCAGGAGTTTGCACAGCCTAGATACGACTTGTTTCAACACCAAAAAGACTCCACTTGTGCTACGGTCTACCATAATGGTAATAATGGAAGTACTGAAGAGCTTATCCCCACAGCTATCGTTATCAAGAATATTCCATTTTCAATCAAAAAGGAACAGCTGTTAGAAATCATGATTGGTTTGAACTTGCCCACACCATACGCCTTCAACTATCATTTTGATAATGGAGTGTTTCGGGGACTTGCCTTTGCCAACTTTACAACCCCAGAACAGACAGCGGTGGTCATAAGGTTTCTGAACGGACGTGATGTTGGGGGAAGAAAGCTCAGAGTAGAATACAAAAAAATGTTGCCTACAGCTGAACGAGAAAGACTCGAACGTGAGAAACGATTCAAGAGACATCAGTTAGAACATCATCGGATCCGAAACCTTTCCTCTGTCAGTCTATCTTCTATTGCCTCAGCTCCAGCGTCAACATTTGAATACAACTCTTTTCAACCTATAAAACCTGCTCAACCTCGTCAACCAGAAAGTTCCGAGATTACAAGCCTCTACACCCAACTATTGACATTTAGTAGGGATCAAACAAGGAGTGAATTGGTTTACTCCACGTTGAGTTTGTCTCCTATCCAGAAACGCACAATTGCACATGTTGGTGCACAGCTAGGGTTGACCCATTCTAACGATGGGAACATATTGATAATCCGCAAAATTCAAACTGGAATTGACCATAATCCTGTTACTCATCAACTGGAGACAAGTATTCACCGTAGCCAGAGTACAATGACTTTCCTAGAGAGTACTGGTGTTACCGGGTCCGATCAGGTTTCAAGTAATTCTGTTCCAACTGGGATCAATTCTTATTCAGAAATTGGAAACAGGCAAACAGCTATATATTCGGCATTCAACATGGAAAATTCGGGACAAAAAGAAACTCCCAAGACTCATTTGAGTGATTATAAACATACTAGTAACACTTTTTCCAATATTGCGAACTTGAGAGGGAACCACTCTATTGCAGATTTGAGAACTGGTACTTACGGTGAAGAGTCTCATTTTTTTTCAGGGATTGGCTCAAGCCCTACACGTCCGCCTATGCTGTCCCCTCAACGTTGTGACTCGAACAAATCTATTGTATCTATCGCTTCTGGTTTCCAACATCTCAGCGAGCCACAAGGCTCGTCTTTTGACCCTTTCAACCCAAACTTTGAAAGCAAATCCAATCTAACTGATCCCTTTACAGGATTGTCTCGGTTTAGCAGTGGGAATCTTGGTTCGATGCAAACTTCTGATCGTAATAGCGACAGTACTAACTCGTCACCCAATTTAAGTTATCTCCAAACAGCCAATTCCACAACTTTTATTCCATCCAAGGATATATGGAATAACAATTCAAATCATAGTGGATCTTTCGTTGCCTTGAGCCTTCAACCAGATTCAACATCAACATCCTTTCGCATTTTTAACAATGATAAACCTTTGGAACAGAAACCAGAGGAATTTTTATCTGAACAGGGTACTAGACCATCAACCATTTCTTTACGAGTAACCTCATGATATATCATTTTAATGAGTTTCGCATTATTACATTATTATTATTATTTTTGTTTGTTTGTTTGTTTGTTTGTTTTATCAGCTTGGAAATCATTTTATGACTATCCTTTCTTTTACGATGCATAATTTTGGCGGAAGTTGATCTTTTCTTTAGTACACATTTTCTACGACCATCATTTTTTGTTTAAATGTAATGACTATTAGCACAAATAACGCAATTTTTTTTTATTAGCTTGAAGAGAACAACAAAAAAAGAAGCAAAACCCTCATCAGAATCCTAGTTAGTTTTAGTTTTATTTTAGATCATATACACAAATATAAATGCACCCTAACATATTGTACTTAGATAAGCATTCTCTCATCTTTTGCTCGATGCTTTAGCAATTATTCTCATGTTTTTTTGGTTTTTTGACTTTCTGAGGTTGAGATTTACTTTCCAAAGCTTAAACCATTTTTGGTTCATTTTTTATTAGTTTTGGGGAGGCTAGTTCTTAGAGATTAGCCTTTTCTTATTGAGAACACCTTTTAAGTGTTTTTATTCAATCCAATCCCCATTCTTAAAAACCAATAAAAAATTCCAATCCAATCTTTTGGAGTTTTAAAATTAATGAAATGCCAAGCTAGTAAAGAAAGAAAGAAAGAAAGAAAGATCATGTTTTGTTAAACCTAATTTTTGAGCGATTAATAGTAGCAAGTTTAGATCAGTTCCGTGATAAAAGTTATATTGGGACCACTCTGATCTTCCCTTGCTGCGAACTAACTTTTGTTTTTATATAAAAGAAGTATGGGTAGGCATTGATTTGTAAAACTCAATTGACATTTCATATTCCTAACAAAATTGAATATTGAGACTTTTAAGTGTTATTTTTTTTTTATTTTCAAATCAACATTCAGGATAATAACAACAATGAGGGCAAAAAAAAGCACATATAGTATCTTTTCAAAAACAGTTTAGAGTACATTGAAAGGAGGACTACAAACTTGACAATTATGGGAACAATTTTTTTATAAAATGATGCAAAGAAAAGTACAATCATCTGTGCAAAAAAAAAAAGAAACAAATAACCAACATTGCTGTGTACATTCAAATACAGTAAAATCACAATCTTCTTTTCTTTTGGGGTCTATAGGGGGTTCTTTGTGAGTATTGAAAATTTGGCAAATTTCCTAATGGTATCAACAACAGGCACATGGTACGGAGCAAGGGGAACAAGATAAGAAGAGGTGGATGGTTCATCATCGCCCTTTACTTGTATCAATCAACACAACAAAAGAAACTTTGAACAAACAACAGATGGAAGACGAGAGCAAGAGTGTATAAAAAAAGGGGAAAATTCAAAAACATACAAATTTATTCAAAAACTTGTTTATAATAAACAGGAGATCATTTTTTTTTTCAGTTTTCAGTCTTCTCTTTTCTTGAAAAGAGTGAACAAAAGAATACATCATTTGGAGCGATGACAATAAAAAAAAGGAGAAAAGAGTACAAAAGAAAGTGACAATACACACAAGGGTAAAGATTCAAAAAAAAACGGCATTGTCAGTCACTGTCCCATTACATCGTACTTTAAAAGATCAAAAAAAAAAAAAGATAATGCCGCCAGCAGATTTTCATAGAAATCAAGTGAATAAGAACAAGAAAAAGAGTAAGGTTATTGGGAGGCTCGAGAGCGAGAAATACAATATAAAAATAGCACGACTATTCCATGGTTTGCCCTATTCCTAACATCAGGGCCCCATGAGGAGGAATACTGGAATGTAGTGCAAACCATATCGAGAAGAACTCTCCTTGGGATAAGGGTAATGAAATGTCCTCAAGTTTCCAGTCACTGGCCCAATTGCTTATCGTGCAATCTACCACTGAGGTACCCGAGACAGGCAGTGCTCTCCATTTCACCAGAAACAAAAAAAAAAAAAAATTGGTGAAAAGGGCAGCATCTCAGATCTCTATTTGAACAAAATATATCAAACAGTCAACAGAGACCAGTCTCCGTTCTCGTCTGCCTCGTTCGACCTTGACCTTGAGCTTGACCCTGACTCTGATCCTGACGCCGACGCCGGCTCTGATTCTGACTCTGACTTGAACCTCTGGACACTAGCTCTTGGGATGAGATACCGCATCAGAATTTACGAGGTAGCTATTGATCTGCGACCCAGGTAGTTTGAATCGGCAAATTCCACAGTTGCAATCTTGCCAGTATCAGGACGATGATGATCTGTGGAGTTAGCGCTATTCGCATTTTTACCACTGCCATTAGCGTTTGCCGGAGCGGCATTAATGGCAGGAGGAGGAGGAGGAAGGGCGGCTAAGGAAGATGATGATGCATCATTTTCAAATTCCTGTTTAGGTCTTCCGGTGGTGGTGGTGTTATGGCTTTCACCCGAGACCTCGGCGAGCTTTGTTGCCTTTAGTCTATCGAGATAATGGATTCTCTCGATGATTTCTTCTTCCGTGCGGATGGATAGAATTACCGAGATTTCGTCAAACGTGAGGTTTGATTTTGTCCGGTTGAGCAGCAGCTCATCCTCATCTGCAGACCAATTCTTCAAAGCATAACCTCCGAAAAAAACATTCTGTGGGTGCCGTTGGCACTGATCCCGAGCCGTTCTGGCAACAGCAGTGGTAGAAGAGGAGTATTGGATCGGGTGCCGATCAGCACCGGGGGGAGGTGGGCAACCAAGGGGTGAGAAGGTTACAGGGCCGGAGGCCGAGGATGCAGTAGTCGAAGTGGAAGACAGGGACGAAAACGAGGCTGCAGAACTCGGGGACGGGGACGAAAAGAAGAGAGATGGGGAAGAAGAGGCCAAGGAGGCATCTGAATGACGAGGAGAGATGGGGATCTGGTGAAGATGATGAAGATGGAGATGGGAACTGGAAGTTGAACCTGGGGTAGATCTTGCCCGCTTAAGGGATTTGGACTTGAAGGAGCCCGGTAGATCAAAAGACCCTTGGCGGCCCAGTCCTCCGGGTCCTCCTCCTCCCCCCTGGGAGACGAGCGAGGCAAGAGACCAAAGCGACGAGGCGGACGGTGAGCCCTGGACGGAACCAACGACTTTGTGCTGCTGGTGCTGTGGGGGTGGTGGGGGAGCCGACAGCGAAGAGGACGAGGTGTTGGTGTTGGTGTTGGAGTTGGAAGATGAGGATGAGGAAGATGAGGATGAGGACGAGGACACGCTGCCCATGCGCGCGGGCGAGGAGGAAGAAGAGGACTCTGCCTTGAGGGATCCAGACATGAGTCTTCTCCATCTGAACTGGCAGGCATTCGGGGTTCTGTTTTTGAAATGGGCGGCGATCTGCTTCCAGCCCAGCTTCTGTTGCTCTTTGAGATGGCGGAGGAGGATGTCGTCCTTAGGGTCCCAGGAGGAGGGGGTTCGCGAGGGTGGAGGAGAAGGCATCGTTGGCGGAAGATCAATCGAAGGGGAGCGCGCAGTTGGGTGGTACTAACTAAGAGCAAGAGAAATCAGCGGATGGGCTCGACGGGGGTGCGGTACGAAAGAATTGGAGGAGTGGTGGTGGAGGATGTGTCAGGCTGGGACAGTTGAAAAAAGAGGAGAGAGAGAAGAGAAGAGAAGAGAAGAGGAAGAGATGGGGTGGAAACCGATGAGATAGCGATGGATGGTGACTTTTTCACTGGGATTGGACGGGCTGGCAGAGTATCGGCCCTCACGCCAAAAGGCTCACGCCAAACAGGCGAGCGAGATGAGCTGCCATCCTCTAAAGCTAAAACCTCCAGAAGGCATGCCACTGGCCGTGGCCGTGGCCGTGGGCCTGGACACAAACACAGTTCGCCAACTGACCATCGCAAGAGGTCTCTCTACGTCCTACGTTCTACGTCTGCTAGTTTACACGAGCTGATCTCCGTCCTCAGGCATCGCTATCGTATTTTGCCCGGCTGCCATTCGTCTAGCGGGCCCGGGATTGCCCTTCCTTTCTTCCCAGGTCTGCGTCTCCACACCACGCCGCCACGCAGTTGCAGCGACAGGCCCACTGGCCCAGCGGACCGAAACGAAACGAAACGAAGGAAACGAAACGAAACGAAACGAAACTTGTGTTTGTGTTTGTGTGTGGTCTTTTTTTCCGCATTTTGCCCTTTTGGCTCGGGCTCTTCGTCATCAGTTGCTATTATATGTGGGTCCAGGGATCGCGGGAGCTGTCTCGCTGCCGCCCGCAGGGGGGGCGACTTTTCCACCCGACCGCGTCCCTTCCATTTGGCGCATTGCCATTGGCCAGCGCCCGCGGGATAAGCCGCTTCCGGAAATAAGCAGTCACAGAGCTTCCCGATCAGGAAAGCCTCTTAGCTTGCCCGAGCCCGGCCCCTGCGGACCCCCGGCTACGCTTTTGGGTATTTGCACTTCCGCCGAGGTAGGGGGCCGCAGCCTCGCAGCACGATGGCATTTTAGATTTTGGATTTGGTGTGAAAAACACAGGGATGGCAGAAACAGAAAAGAAACTCCAGAAGGCGAGGACGAAGACGAAGAGAATGGTGCGAGATGAGAACAGAGCGCGGTGCTCGCTCTGCTTCATCCATCGATTCTACCAACCCTTCTCAGGCCAAAAGCGAAAGGTCCCAGGCTCAAGCTGAGGCTCAGGCTCAGGGGGAAGATGATCTTGTGACAATCCTCCAAAATGACGACAATGTACTGGTTTAGTTAGCTCATACTTATAATACATAACGATGATCTATCCAGTGCGCCATTTAGCATTTAGACAAATCCTGGAGATCCCCTTCTATTAGCTCCAATTTCTCAATTTCGCTGGCATCCCGTAATGTCCGTCAACTGCGAGGGACACTCGACCTCTTCAAAGTCGACCGATGGGTTATCGGCACCGTCAAACCAATCAAAGCGCCAGTTACACCCATCCTGAAGCACAGAGGGCAGCGCAGAGCACTGCGACTGCGAGCTGATCCCACCATACTGCTCTCCCCAGACATCTCCGGTGTCAAACTGCGTCGAGCATCCCGAGTACAGGCCCTGTCCGCCGCCGGGAATCGCAATGTCAAACTGGTTCGTGCTTAGATCGCTCCCCGTGTTGGTGGCCTGAACAATCATCTGCTTGCCCGATAGACTCGTAGATGTAAAAGTCAATCGGTAGCAAGAGCAGCACATCGAATCATCTGTCCCGCCTGTCAGCGAAACAGCAGCAAAACCGTACGCGAGGTCATCGGAGACCATAAAAGGTTGCTGGTTGCTACACATATAGGCCGTGCCACCTGCACATCCGCTGGTGGTGTCGACTCCCAGGACGGTGACCCCATCAGCGGCACAGCTGTCGACCGGGTTGGACACGTCGGCCTTGCCCGTCCATGAGCAGCTGGGCTTGCAACAGTCCCAGTATCGTGTAGTCTTGCCAGAGCCCGATGCTCCTCCAGAAACCGCACTCGATCCGCTGCTTGATCCAGAGGAAGAGGTGCTACCAGTGTTGGAATTAGTATTAGCATTAGCATTGGCATTGGCATTGGCATTGGCATTAGTATTAGTATTGGCATTAGTATTAGTACCAGTGTCTGCATCATCAGCAACTGCTGCTGTCTCTACAGCAGATGAAGACTTGACAACAGTCCTCAAAGAGTTGGCATTGCTACCGCCATTGGCTTTAGTGGTGGTACCAGCAGAATTGGCCCAACCGCCCCATCCTCCTTGAGGTAAGCATTGGGAATAGTATTCGTTAACCGAAACACAAGAAGCGCCATTCTGACAACAGGTAGAACCAGACCAGCTGATCCCTCCACATTGTCCATACAAGGGACTACATGAATCTCCGAGTGTTGGAAGTACCAGGTACAAAGCTGAAAGAAGAGAAGCTGTTTTCACTTGTAACATTTTGTCAAGTCAAAAATAATAATAATGGATATCAGTAAAGAACCAAGCTTTCTGAAATCAATTGAATTGAATTGAGAAAGTGCTTTTATCAAAAAAGCAAAATCAAATAAAGACAATACAAAAAATATGTGTCTGTTTTGCCATTCCAGAAAAACAGATCCCTTCCCTTTTAAATACTGCCATTTTTTTTCACATTTGGGGAATGGAGGTCGCCTGTGAGTAAGTAAAGACAAAAAATAAGAGCTGAAACATCCATCTGACAATATGCCAGGACAATCACCCAGCTATATATCAACAGTAAACAATTGTTTCGTAATCAAGAGTCTCCAACTCATGTTTGAATTTTATGCATTCAGCGATGGTTTTTAATCCCTTGGATCTTGTTCACACAAAATCTTGCCCCTAAAAAAAAAAATTGTAACGCCGTTTAATTTGGAATGTATCCCATTCTTCGTCCAAGGAGATATAAATAGTCTGGGAAAAGCTAGGTTTCGTAATTTTAAGAGATGTCATGCATCGAAAACCCTGTAAAGGTGTGTTGGAACGAAGAGCATCTTCATAACAGTATTGCATAATTGCTTTTCACGTGGGGACCATCAGATTAACAGATTAACAAAATAGTGCTCTAATTGTTGGTTTAACCAGTACATATATATGTTGTGGTTTGGTGGTTTGAAATTGACGCCTCAATTCCTTGTGAACGAACCAGACCAATGCTCATAGAATCTATCAATTCATAGTAATAGTTTGAGGCTGTAAACAATAATAAATGTTATTGAATTGAAACTTTGAAATACATTAGCTCAAAACTTGAACAGGACTTGAAAACCAATGGTGAAATGAAAAACATAGTCCTCATCTTTCCAATATTCACCAATTTGGAACGCCGGGTAACACACACACACAGAGACACATCCCCACTTCTTGTCACAACCATATCATTTTAATCATTAGGTGGAGCAAACCAAAATAGCAGTGAACAATAAACTAGGCTTCACCATGGAGAAGACTTTAATTGACGATCTCGAAGATCAGACCAAGCGAAACCACGCTCCTTGTGCAAACAGAATTAATGGCGAACACCCTTGTTGCAGAAAAGCATGCCTTAGTAAAGTAAAGATCTGTCACCGTCTGGTGCTATCTACTTTTGCATTTTTCGCCTTGATCATGTTTTTCCAATTCTTGAGACACAATGTACTAAACAATGAACCCCCGGCTTTAACTGATGAGACTGCTGGTCCGAGAATTGGCGTTATTATCCCACATTCTGAACTAAAGGTAGACGACGCCGCTGAGGTTGAAAATGAGGATTCAAATACACTTGGTTTTGATATGGAAATGGAACACATTGATTGGGCTGGTGAAGATGGACCTGTGCTGATGACTCCTGATATGGAGGAAGATATTTCCGTGGCGATTGCTGGTTTGCCATGATTATTATTTGGGGGGCATATACAAGAATACTTTATACATGGGATATACTGGTCAATTACAGAAGATTAAATCATATAATGGAGATGACTCGTGATTTTTTGATCTTTTTAATATAAATTTAAGCAAGTGAGAAGTATTGTAATGGTGTTTGACAATGCCTGTGACACCTGGAGAAACTGGGGAGTACATTCTTAACCCTTTTATTCAGCTAGCTACTTTTCTCTCTCTATACTACTCTCCACAATGGCTCAGTCATCTCCATCGTGCTACTGACCATTTCTACAATCCCTCATCGTGGTGGGGATACCTAAATCCGTTCATAACTGGCATCCAATCTCACATCCCCCTATGGCAAAGCACCTTTTTGAAACGATGTATAACCATTGGAACAAGAATAGATCGAGAGAAGATGCTGAGATCAGTTTAAATGCCAAACAGATAATTATAAACGACTGATCTCATTTTGTGGGGTTGGTTATCAATTCAAACCCGTAGTTTCTCCAGTTTTAGAAGCTTGGAAATAGAAAGAGTTTGAGATACCTTGACAAGAGAGAAACCTACTAATTTTGGTGATCTTACAAATGAGAAATTGTTCTTTTCTTTTAAAAAATCTCCGATTATGAGAAAGCTGGAATCTGTGTCTTGGAATTGCTATTAAGAGGAATTTCGATAGGATCGCCTCTCATATTCACTGGTGATCAGATCAACTAGCCTCCACCTCTTTCATTTGCTTAGTAGACAACTCATTGCTTCAAGCACTCCCAAATTCTGAATCCCATCTCTTTCATGGCACCCTCCCTTCCCTCACTGTCACGAAGCTTTCTTTTCCTTCTGTGTCTTGGCTTGTTTGTAAATACGATTAACATTATTACCCTACAAAATTCACAACATCCGTACACACACAGGATCTCATCTTCGACTAAACGCGACACGAAAAGTCACTTTCTCTGTTTTAGTTGTAAAATATAAAACCCATCGACTGGCGGCACTTTTTTACACGTTTTAAATTAATTGTTCTGTCTGAAAGTCATAATTTCCGAAATGGCTGGCCATCAGTCCACTCTTGCCAGTTTTTTCGCTAAACAGAAAAACAAGACGGTGAAACCGCAACCTTCAATACCCAATTCCACCAACAACAAGACTGAAGAGAAACCCGCAGAGGAATCGAAAAGACGTTTGAAAAGGAAAAGAATAGTAGAGTCAGAGGACGAATCTGAACCCCAGGAATCAAAAGCACAAAAAACTGAACCTTCAACAGATATAAAAGATGCCAAACTGCCAACCCCAGCTGTTGAAGAGAAAGATGCTCCGTCTTCAAGTTTCAACAAAGATAATGACGTGAAAGAGCCTGAAGTCCCCCAAAAGAATGACACAAAAGATGACAGTGATATGGAATCTGAAGAAGTTGAAGCTGAGGAGTCCAAAAATGTGGAACTGGCTGAAGCAAAGCAACTTTTATCTCTGAGCAGTCAAAAGGAAAACAATGTGGGGAAGATTACTTGGAAGGCTAATGAACCTGTTCCTTATGCTGCGGTATGCGATACTTTTGAAAAAATTGAATCCACAACGAAAAGACTTCAAATCGTTAGTTATTGTGCGGACTTTTTCCTACAGGTACTGAGAACAAGCCCTCTATCATTAATCCCTGTCGCTCTTCTTTTCATAAACAGACTTGGACCCGATTACGAAGGTTTAGAATTGGGATTGGGAGAAGGAATCATAATTAAAGCTATTGCTGAAGGTACGGGCAGATCACAGGCTAAGATCAAAGCTGATTACAGAGTAAGTGGTGACTTGGGCACAGTAGCGCAGCAATCGCGATCCAAACAGCCCACAATGTTTAGACCCAAGCCTCTTACAGTTGACTTTGTATTCTCACAGTTAAAAGAAATTGCAACGGTCACAGGAAATGCCTCACAGTCTAAAAAAATCGGGATTATAAACGGTATGATGACTGCATGTAAGGGACAAGAGGCCAAATTCTTGATTCGCAGTTTAGAGGGCAAACTGAGGATTGGTCTGGCGGAAAAATCGGTTCTCCTAGCTCTTTCCCAAGCTTTTGTAACTTGGGAATACGAAAAGGCACACCCTGGTAAGCCGCTTAAAGTGAGCCCCGAGAACTTTGTACAAGCAGAGGAAAGAATAAAAGATGCTTTTTACCAGGTACCAAACTATGAGATCATAATTAAAGCTACAATCAATGATGGGCTCGACAAGTTGCAGGAATCAGTCAGGTTGACAACTGGTATACCTCTGAAGCCTATGTTAGCCAAACCGACAAAATCAATTACGGAGGTTCTGGATCGATTCCAGGGCCAAGATTTTACCTGCGAGTACAAATATGATGGAGAACGGGCTCAGGTCCATTTACTCGAGGACAAGACCGTACGTGTTTACTCGAGAAACTCAGAAGACATGTCCCAGAGATACCCAGATATCTTGTCTGCTGTGTCGGGGTTCCTAAAGCCCGAAACAAATGTCAAATCGTTGATTCTGGACTGTGAGGCGGTTGCTTGGGACAGAGTCCAGAAAAAAATCCTACCATTTCAAATTCTCTCCACAAGAAAAAGGAAGGACGTTAAAGAGGGGAATATTACCGTTAATGTATGCCTATTTGCCTTTGATATGCTTTCACTTAATGGAGAGGCATTGATCCAACGCTCTTTAGAGGAACGAAGACAATGTTTGAGAGATGTTTTAAACCCAGTTGAAGGTAAATTCGCTTTTGCGACATCAATGAACACAAACAACATTGATGAGATTCAAACTTTTTTGAACCAGAGTGTCCAGGATAACTGTGAAGGTTTGATGGTGAAGATGTTAAAGGGACCAGAAAGCGGATATGAACCAAGTCGGCGAAGCAGGAATTGGCTAAAGCTAAAGAAAGACTATCTAGATGGAATAGGCGACTCTCTTGATTTGGTAGTACTGGGTGCTTACTATGGGAGAGGGAAACGGACAAGCGTCTATGGAGGCTTTCTTCTCGGTTGTTATAATCCAGATTCTGGCGAATATGAAACCACATGCAAGATCGGTACAGGATTCAGCGAAGAAGACTTGAAAAAATTCCACGAAATCCTCTCCAACACGGTAATCCCAACTCCCAAATCTTATTATATTTACGATTCATCATCTGCGAATAACTCCCCTGATGTCTGGTTCGAGCCTACTATGGTTTGGGAGGTACTAACAGCGGATCTCTCCCTCTCTCCCGTTTACAAAGCTGGGAACGCTCAATATGGCAAGGGCATTTCCTTAAGATTTCCAAGATTTATAAAACAACGCGATGATAAAGGACCAGAGGAAGCCACAAGTTCCCAGCAAATTGTTGAATTTTATGAGCGACAAGCCAGTATTGCAAATTAATTGCCAAGTTCGCATTACATATATCTATATATACAAGAGCTTGTATGATATCCGGATTGTTTATTATTTTATCTCGTTTTTTTCGTCATTATGTTTATGCACATTATTACATCTCAAATTTTGGACTTTGAATTCCAACAGCCATGTGAACCAAAATTGTAATAGGTAAAGTCTGACAAAAGGTGAGAACAAATGATAAAGCGAATTCGTCTCGGAAATAGACAACAGATTCCTCAACAAAAGAGGTGATGAGCAAATCAAATCAAAGGCCTGTGAATGCGAACTTAGAGTGCTTCTGTGGGTGCTCCGGTACTCTTTCCACCAAGCAGACTTTTCATCTTGACGCCAAAATCTTTCATTGAAGACACATCCCAAAGCAAAGCGGCTCCCGTAATCGTTGTGGCGAACACTGTCGTTGCAAGTAAAGATGCCTGACCTACAGCAGCCATTGCATCCCTATGCAAATTGAACGAAGGGGGTAAATGATTGGCCTGAAAAGTCGTTGGGATAACTGTATTATCTGTAGATTAATAAACCTTCTTTCTACATAAAAGCTACTGTCCAGGCAAAATGAAGACATACATTTACGTTGTTGAATGCCTTTCGTGGTTATACGTAAAGACAAAAGTGTCAGGGCTACAGACCCGTAAAATAGCAATAACTGGCTCCTCCTCCGTCTGACATAAGGATCAGATGATGTGAGTATTACAGGGAACAAATCAGAAATGCTAGAAGTCGAAGAAGCCATAATCAATATTGTTCCAGTGACAAGTCAAATGAGAAACGATTTGAAGTCTCTGGTGATAAATATGTTCACGTGACCATGGTCTTAATCCAACCATCATCCTCCGTTTTGGTCTTACTTTCTGAATTTCTTACAACAATAAAATAAAGAGATCACAAAATGCATCCACAGTTAGCTGACTATAAATATAGAAGTATGTATGGGGCATTAAACTTACGGGTTCTAGGAGTCATTTATGGTCTAGCCTGTCATCACTGGATATGGCTACGAACAGAGGAAAACAGCATTACTAACAACGGACTATGATAGAGTGCGAGGAACTCATAGAAGCTCTGGAAGAATGCCATCAGAATAAGTTCTTGAAGAAGGCATTTGGGAAATGCAATAATATCAAACATGATCTAAACGAATGTCTTTCCGCTGCTCGTGCAGAAAAGAACAAATTTAACTTTGAAAAGGCTAGAGAACAGCAGAAAAAAATCGAAAAGAAATGGAGCAAAGTTGATGAAGAAACATATGGACCAGGACTGAAGTTGAAAAAAATAGAAGAGCTGGAACGACAAGGGAAAATATAGAGGGAAACTTTTTGACCCCTTTTCTTGAACATTCATGAGCTGCGCCTTTGCTTTCCCCACATCCTTTCTATTGAACATATAAATCTAATCTCGGTGGTATTATTGGTGAAGATCTAGGTCGTTGCAATATATATTTGTAAATATAGTGACTAATGAGCACGCAAGGTTTATCACACAATGTGAAAACAAATCTCACATTACAATCTATACAAACCACACCTTTCTAATCCTGTCTTGTTTTCAGTAGTCTTTTGATTATCTGGTCCTTCGTAACGATATACACGAGGCCACCCCAGCCACTAAGAGCATCTCGATCCTGTGCGTTCAATATCGCTTGCGAAATAGTTTCAAATAGATCCTCGGGTTCCAGGTTCGGTTCGTATAGAGACTCGCACATGCCGTATAGCTGATTGGAGGCTGTTCCTGAGACAGCAAAGTCGTGACAAAAATCAATACAACCAATTGAATCAAAACTGCAAATAAATGGCTTTCCAGTTTTCGAGTTTATTCCTGCGACTATTGGACCCACAAAGTAAGGTCCGAACCTTTTCTCGTATAACGATGACGATACCAAGTTTGCCAAGGTCTCTGGCTCGATATCCCGTTCTTCCCGTAGTTTGTAGAGATTTGTTTTCTGGCGGAACACCTCAGATCTAAAGAGACATGTTAGACTTGTCCAACGAGAAAGTAGATAACCCGTGTATTCCAATTGAACTTACAAAGTTGTAACATCGGTTGCCAATCCTGTTAATCCCAGTAGTACGTGCCCATATCTGAATACTTTATTGAAATCGTTTGCGACTCCTAGAGCCTGATTACCCAATCTCAAGTCGCATGCAATGGCAACACAGTCTTTACCAACCATCGCGACAGCCGAGCCACCTATACGTCGAGTATTAGACTTTATTCACTAAGTAGGCTTTTTAACAATCATGGTGTTCAGATTGAACCCGTCATAAAAGCGGTTGTTGGCAAAAGAGGTGGCATCTCTGGTGGCGACAGTCACAAAGCTCCACAAAAGCCGCACAATTACGTGTGTCCTTTATGAAAAAACTAACGCTTCGGAAAACAGAGTCGTTATCGAATTCATACCATTGATTTCTGAAGGATTTGACATTGTGCCTTTCTATCGTTCTTCTAAGTGAGCAGCCGAGTTGCAAGACTATGTTTCATCAAGCTCAGTATCGATGTGCGATGTGTCTTCGGTACTGGAATTACTTAAGGTGCTGGAAGTTACACACTCTCATGCCAGACAAATATTTTGACCCTTCTTGATCGAAACATTTTCCCTTTTCCTCTGTATAAAAGAGGTACTCGTTATTTCTGAATAGATTCTAATATTATCATCCTTAAAAATATCTACTTTTGGATAAAAGGCAATCCGATGATTACATTTGGAGGTCCTTAACAGATGTTCAATCGTTTTCTGAACAAACAGTTTATTTGTCTTAGAAGATATTAAACCTCAGATTGCTCTAAAGGAATACGGAGATATTATTCAACAAGGCCAAATCATCTAGTTTAGGACCATGCGAAAACCAGTCAACAATGACTCTCTAGGGTGATCTATGCTCGACTGTTTATTTGACGATGGCCTAAGCTCGTCTAATTCTAACTCTTCTCCAAAACAGTTGATCATCGATTAGAAGAGGACCCCATTGGTGAGACGGATCTTATACGGAGAGGGTAATGAGAACCACCATGAGGTGATTTTTCCGAAACGAATGATTAGTTCTCGTTATTCCATATTCTACAAAGAGTTTTTTATAAGGAATACAAATAGTGTATGATATCCAGAATCGAATTAAAACGGGACTCGACTTCTTAAGCGTTTTGCAATAGCTCGAAAGCTGGTGGGTGATCTCTTACAAACGGAACAAAAAGGCTTTAGAGTGCTAGGACCCAGAGGAAACATTTCTATCCGAGCAGATCTGGCAGTGCCAATTCTACCATGAGAAGTACCACTTAGGAAACATTTGATTTCCTAGTAGGAAAGCGTGGCGTAGACATGTTGAGCAATTTGGAGTATGGAGCTGGTAGATCCCAAAAAGGGTAATGGGGTAGTCAACAGTTTCGTGTTACTTACGACCGAAACATTGAGTCTTTGGCAAATGAGAGCATAACTTAACTACCATGCATACTCAGCTTAGATTGACTAAATAAGACGTACCAGAACTCAGAGAAATAGATAGAATCATAAAAGGATTTAGATATGATTTGTCACTATCAAACCTGCCACTTACTGTACAACATTATTAGTCGAAGTGGGCCGGGTAATCTTGTATCCTGATCTGACGCGTCACCAAAACAACACCAAATTTCTGTAAACACGTCCCTTCCCCCAACTCGAATATTTGACTGCTCCTTTTCCTGTCGCAGCTTTTCATTGATACCCACCAAGATTAGTTCTGAAGGAAGTTAGCAGTTTCAATTTTACAGAACCCAGTAGTATATACAGAGAGGCTCGTTATTAGTAAAAAACACCATCATGCAACCCTCAGACCCTGACCAGCAGCCACAACAGGAGGAACGAAACAGTGCAAATCCAGTGGAACTTGAGCCTGAAGAAGATGAAGAAGGAGAATACGGCCCTATGCCTATTTCAAAATTAGAGGTGAGCCAATTTTTTTTGTTGTTTTCGAATCTCTTTCTCCTGTTTGCTTGTGACTAATCACCTAGACTTAAAGGGTAATGGCATTAATGCCTCTGATATACGGAAGCTGGTTGAGGCCGGCTACAACACAGTTGAATCTGTCGCCTACACACCAAAAAGAGCCTTGTTAACTATAAAAGGCATATCAGATGCCAAGGCAGATAAACTGTTAACGGAGGCCACAAAGTTTGTGCCTATGGGATTCACAACAGCATCAGAGTTTCATTCACGGAGGAGTGAGTTAATTTGCATCACAACAGGTTCAAAGCAACTCGACACGTTACTAGGGGGAGGCATTGAAACCGGATCCATCACGGAACTATTTGGCGAGTTTAGAACTGGAAAGTCACAACTCTGTCATACGCTGGCCGTGACCTGCCAGCTACCGATTGACATGGGTGGGGGCGAAGGAAAGTGTCTTTACATCGACACAGAGGGAACTTTCAGACCCGTTCGTCTACTCTCGATCAGTAAACGATATGGACTGAATGGAGAGGATGCTCTGGATAATGTTGCGTATGCTCGTGCTTACAATGCTGACCATCAACTTCAGCTACTAAATCAGGCTGCTGCGATGATGGCTGAGTCTCGTTTCTCGCTTCTCATCGTTGATTCAATAATGGCACTTTACAGGACTGATTTCAGCGGACGTGGCGAGTTATCAGCTAGACAAATGCACGTTGCCAAATACATGAGGACTTTACAACGTTTAGCTGATGAGTTTGGAATAGCTGTTGTTATCACAAATCAGGTTGTGGCTCAGGTAGATGGTGGAGCCGGCATGTTTAATCCTGATCCCAAGAAGCCAATTGGGGGGAACATCATTGCCCATTCATCAACCACGAGACTTTCCTTGAGAAAAGGACGAGGCGAGCAGAGGATCTGCAAGATTTACGACTCCCCTTGTTTGCCAGAGTCTGAGTGCATTTTTGCTATTTATGAAGATGGTATTGGCGATCCAAAAGAAACTGATTAATCGCATACTCATCCCGCTCCCGCCGTAATTATGAACAAGGACTTCATCATGAGTGAAGCTATTATAGGCATCTTTACTTGTTTAAGCTATATATACCCTAGATAAATGTTGAAATGTTGAAAAAAGAAAAAAAAAAATCAAAAATCAAAAATCATTAATTAGATAGAGAACCCTGGCCAGCATTTGAATATGCAATGGCCTACCTATACAACAAATAGAGGATCAAACGCAAATATAGGTTCCGGCTAATTGTTTCCCCCCTTGTAAGGAAAATTCTGACACAAAATAAGAATATAGAAATATATATCTACCACAGGACAGGGGATCATGAAAAACGTAAAAGCTTGAAAACAAAAAATCGTTATAGGGAAGGTCGAATAAATGAGATGAAACTCAAAAAACAGGATAAAGCAAATATAAAAGTATAAGGAGACAAAAAACAGTGTAGAAGTAACAAAGATATTGCATCTTGGTGTCAAAAGTAAAAATAAAAATAATGCTTGCTAAAAATCAGACATGTTCATATCCATCCAGCCAAGAAAATCATCTCCCTGGCCGTCCATCCAGTCAATGCCTTGCATAAGAGAGTCCAAGTTGGATTGGAACGTTTGTCCTTGGACATCAAGCGAGCTTGAAGGACCCGGGGTTTGACCAGGAGTCATTCCCGGCGTCACGCTAATCACTCCATTGCCATTAGGATTCGCAGAGCTAGAACCACTGGTAGCAGAAGCCTCGCCTTCGCTAGGTTTGTCGCGGTTGACAGGTCCTACAGCCAACGATCCCACGGTATTCTTGCCGCCATTCATCAACGAGGGCAAGTCGGTACTGGACTCTCCGGGCTTTCTGTAAACAGCTCCTCCACCAACGCCACTTCCTTCAAGCATGGAGATGGGAATACCATTAATTTCAACAGGCTCCCGTAACCCGGCAGCATTTGCGGATGCTGTAGCAGCAGACATAGCCGCAGAAGTCGGCACCAAAGTTGTGATTGTTGTTCCGTTTGGTGTTGTCGCTAGAGCGGTTGTGAAATCCTCTTTGGAAATCTGGTTGTAAAAAGGCAGCGGTAGTGGATTGAACAATTGCGGGTTCACCGATGTCAAAACTGGTTTTGACCCATCTTCAGGATTCTCTTTGTCCTTGTTTTGATCTTCACTGTTCGCTTCCTCATGATCAATGGCTCCGGTGTTGCTTTTCTGTTTCAGGGTATAGCGTCGTCTAGCTTCGTGAATGCACCAAACCAATTCATAAAACAGTGAGCCCGCCAAATGGCTTCGCATGCGGTCAATAATTCCAGTTGTCTTTGTAAATAATTCCGGATACGTTACAATGACAAAATTCAGCTTTTCAAGCACTTTCGCCGTCCGACTAATATCGCTTTCCACATCTTTCCAAGCAGTAAGCATGTTTCTGAATAGTCTGTGAACAGTCACAATGGACTGTCGACAGGATTCAACGTGGTTTGGTAATAAGAACGGCGTCAAGTGCAATCTGAACAGAATGAAGGCAGCTGTTGTAACTGATTGCCGGACGTAAATGGGATACTCGACTAACTGGCGCTTTTCTGAAAGCTTGGACATCAATGTGACGATTCTCGTCCCAGCATGATAAGCCTGTGTCACATATTTTGTTTGGTCCTCAATTGGAGTATCAGGGAGGAAAGAATAACAACATATCATCAGTTTCACATATAAATAATATATTTCGACGGAAATTTCATTCAGCTCCAAATGCATCTTTAGCCTATCCAATTGTCTTTCCAAGATAGCCAAAGTGCCCGCTCTGTCCTGAGAGTCCATCAGTCCGTCGGGGCTACTAACAGAGGACCCAATTGCATTCGTAAGTTTTGACTCAAACACTGCGAGAGAGATTAGAGATCTAAATGAGTTTGGAAGATATTCATCATTTCGAGCCTTTTCGATCAGATAATCGGTTTGCAGAGAAGCTGGTAATCCCAAATTTGCACCCCAAAACTGTTCACAGAAGAACACGGCAAGCCAAGTTCTCGTCCTCCATTTTTCAGCGTCATTTAGACACACCTGGTTTCTTGAAAACTCGTCTATAAACTTGCCTCTGTGGAGACCAAGCTGGAGACCCAAGTTTTTGGCAAGACCTACAAACCGGTACGAGCAATCGTCCAAAACTTTTTGATTCGGTAATGGCCAGGTCCCTAAAATCAGCAAGGCCTGAACGATATGTGTTGATCTAGGTGTTCTTATCCAGCATGTTTCTATAGCCAGTTGTTTGATCAAGGATGCCAAAGAGTTGTAAAGCGTGGGTTCGGGGTCTGACAAACATGCAGTTAAACAGACTGTCCAAAATAGCAGCTGAGACTGAGAATATAGCTCTGCGGCACTGTTGGATGCGATGATGGGTAAATAGGGCCAGTAATCGCTCATAAATCTATTGTGCAATTTATTTGCTTGTTCCAATGGCAATCTAACGTCTCCGAGAATAAATTCAGTTTCTGAAACTTGAATCTGGGGCAAAGTATCCGACCCTGAACTAGCAGCAGTCATGTCCTCCTTTCCCTTGTTTTCCTTATCGCTCACGCTATTATTGTCTGTGTTATAGTCCGCACTTAGCGTGCTTCTACTGGCCGAGAGATCAGATGGTTGTTGATCGCTAATGGGCTTAGGGTCTTCAGCGATTGTGATTGAGGCGTACGATGAGCTCGACACCAGCTTTGTTAATGGAGCGCCAGGCGCTATGGGAGCTATTGGAACATCTGGAATAGTCTGACTCGCATTAGGGTTTGATAAAGTGGGTAAGATATACCTTGGGGGCTGGCGTAGTGATTCTGCGGTGTACATATTGGACGGTTCGCCGTCTTGTCCCACGCTAGCCAAAGGAGGCGTCAGATTAGAAGGATTGATTATGGGAGAAGCTGTAGAGACCGAATTGGGCGAGGATACGGTGGCCGGAGCTACAGTTGGACTTTGCAGAGAATAGTTTATATGCTGCATTAGCATTTGTTCATTTCGTTGGAGAAACTGAACTTTTGCTCTTAATTCTTCGATGTCGTTTCTAAGCGTCTGGATCTGACCACCTTTATGCGGCTTAAACGTGGGGTCGATTTCACATTTGAGACCCATTTTATCGCATCGGGTACAAGGACGAGGGTAGTTATCAGAAGCATCGCATTTGATTTTATGCTGTCGACAATGAGTGCATGAAGTTACGGGACGGTGACCAGCAGGTCTCTGAATAGGTGGTCCACTGGCGCTAGCTGATCCAGTTGAGGAGCTTCGTCTTCCAGTGCCAACAGGCATTGAGGTGGGTTGGCCCTGAGCGTTAACCGAGGACCATGGAATACTAGTCGAATTTCGCTTCGGTGGGAGACCTGGATGTTGCGTTCCTAGGTCGGCAGTTGCCAAATCTCGTTTCTTACTCTGTGACATATCTGGTTGAGTTATCTGAACAATATTTGTCTGCGGAGGTTTGGGACTAATGTTGATCGCCTTGGGTGCAGGTGTCATTTGAAATCATACGCTTGTCGAGCTCTCCGGGACACAATAAACAAAAAAAAAAGAGACAAAAAAACACAGCAAGTAAAGCTGTACTTAAGAATAAGGGGGGTTTGACAACAGTATAAATAAAATAATGTGAAGCGATGACTGCCCAGGAAAAAAGTCAAAACTGTGTTTGCTACTGATACAGGTGGGCTGGTGGCAGTATTGTTACTGGTTGTGCTGCTGTTCGTTAAATGAATAGGATTTTTGGCTACTTGTGTGTAAAAAGCAAGGTCGAGATAATGCACAAGTTATATTTGGATCATTAGTTTCTGTATTTTCAGCGGTAGCGAAATCCGGCGAAGCTGGCACGAAGTTTTGTCACCCAGTCTGTGATGATCGTGAAGATGAAGCGTGTGGAGTGTGGTGAGGAGAGTTCCCTGTCACCCGATCGTGGAGGGTGTTACCCGGAGGCGGGGTGGGGGAGAAGAGTGGATATCCGAGCTCGGATGTCGGGCCTTCCGGAATGCGTTTTCGTGGGTTCTGGTGGATTTCCTGAGATTGGGCTGGAGGGCAGGAGTCGGAAACGAGTCTGGTTCATGGCGAGACACAGACGAGGGCTGGCCGGCCTGGGGCTTGTGTGATACGGATCAAGACACGAGCCAGCACGGCTGTCGCCTATCTTCGCCGCCTCGTGGCAGCACACCTACGCTGGAGTCCGCTCCACCTGAAAACTCAAACTGGCGGCGGGAAATGCCATATTATAAGTAGCGAATGTGAACATTGTAAGCATTGCCACTTTGCAATATGATGGAGAATAATAATGCGACGGGGAGTCGAGCCTATCCGCAGGATCGCTTTACAGGTTTCTGGCCCTAGTGGACAAAAACGCACACAACGAAAGTGAGAGTTTAGGAAACAAACACAAAAAAAAAATGTCTGGAAAACGGAACAGCATAAGCGAAGAGAGATGAGCACCCGTGCAGGTCCAATGAGACATCCATATATGTATAGCATCGCAGAGTTTAATCAATGTTAATTGTCCCTGGGACTATAAAAGATGTCTCCTTTCTTACTACCTTCAATTCAACTTCTGCCTATCTCTATATTGCCATAATCTTCGCAATGGGTGCCTGCTTCTCTGGTCTAAAGAGTTCTCGCTCAGAATCCAATCCTGATGATAACATCAACTTAGACACAAATCCCAATGCTAGCACTCGTCCTGTAGTCGATGCCTCACAAGGAACTTCAAAGATGTCAGTTTCCCAGTCTTCAAACACAAACACAAATCCAGAAGCCACAAACACAACAAACAACCCCGAGAGCGAGTCTTCAATGCCAGTTCCAAAAGTTTCAAGAGTTTCGAAATTTTTACAATCTATACCGCTCGGGTTTAACAAAGAACCGCCCGTCCCTCCAAAACCAAAACGAACTGATTTAGATGCCATCTTTAAGAAACAAACGGAAAGAGACCCCCCTAGACACATTTTTAACCCTCCCATATACTCAGTATACTCAACTGGTCCTTCAAGGAGAAACGGACAGCAACCAAGATGACTGATCTGTTTCTGGGCGCTTTGGTGAATACAGTACACATTCGAATTCACCATGGTGTTTTATTTATTCTGCTAATGATGTGTTATTGCTTTTGTTACACCTGCACTAGATCGGCTACAAAAAACGCGATAATTTTAAATTAATCTAAATTAGTATTAGTATACGATATTGTGAATGCTACCTTCCTTGCTATGTTCTTTGAACACTTTTAGAAATCTGGCTAAGGTTGTTGAGACGATTTAGTTCCTTTTTGGGACAAGCTCGTATGCACCGGTGCTTTCCGTTTTCAATTCCACCACCATCATACTGATCCTAGCCTGTGAGGCCAATCCCCAACACATGTTGTTAACCATGGCTGAAGAAAAGCTTAGTTTAGTAGAACAAGAGTTGATATAGAGTTTTGTTTGGAGCACCCGCCAAATGTTCCATAATCATTCCATTATTTTACAGTGATGTTGAAGCTGTGGTTACTTCTGAAAAGCGGGAACCTGGTTTAGCAATGTTCAAAACAGTAATAATTATTACACTGATTGGAAGAATACGTTGAATATTTTATTTTTGAAAACGGAGACGAGATTTGGACCCTGGAATATCGATATTGTTCACTCAAAAAGATAGCATACGATCGTATTTCTGTTTACGGGACACATCATAAGCGTTAAGATCCCAAGGCAAACCAGAAAAAGCACCGAAGATACAAACCAAGAGAAGAAAATCTTATACATGCTTTACATTTTAATGACATGGCTTTCGGTTACAACTGCTGGGTCAGGCAAATCTCCTTCTCATAGAAAAATTGGAAAATTCATTGACCGTTTGGAATATGTCAGGGATATTCAAACGCACTCAAATTAATGTAACGTTATCGGTGTAACTTTTTTCTTCTTCAGTAAATAGCTTATTTACGCTTTAACATAAAACGGCAAAAGAAACAGTTGTAACTTCGCACTCGGAACTGTCTTGTTGGTTTATTTGTTTACATGGCATATTACTGGTTACAATGTTTTCCTTTCTTTTGAACGATAGATCTATTACATAAAGTTCTTCAACTAAAGAAAAAGCGTTTTTTGTATGCGAAAAAAAGGGTGGTTTATTGACAATTCTTTTCTGGAGAAACATTAACAATCTCATGACGGTTCTATTGCTAGAACGAAAAGCTAATGATGTGAAACAAATAAACAGGTCAGCAACTTTTGAAAGCACAGAATACTAGGACTTAAAACAGAACACAAGATCCAATCTATCGTGGTTCAACCATGAGCTGCCAGTCTTGTCACAATACCCACTACACAACAACTTAAAACATTCAAGCTCCTATAGAAATGCTAAAGTATTCCGTTTCTGTTTTTTGTCCGCGGTTTAAAGTCTTGACTTATGGTGTGGAAGACCAGAGCGCGTACTCCAAACTACCAACCTCCTTTTTAATCTCTACTCATCTCGGAAACACTGTCTACTCAAACCCCTACATAGCTTGACTTTCTAAACACTCCTATGCCTTCTGCTGGTTCTTCTCCTCATAGCCATTCGAGTTTGAGTGCCAACAGTGCCAGCTTGGGCAGCAGTAGCAGACCACGGTCTGCCGAAACGGCAGGAAGGGGCAATCCATCGCCCTCCCCTTTGGTTACAGCTCCTGTGAACCTTAAAAATGGTACAAGCTACGAAGAAGAGGCAAACATCCAAGTGTTTGTCAGATGTAGATCGAGAAATGAAAGGGAAATAATAGAGAATAGCGAGGTGGTGGTCTCAACGATGGGGCTAAACGGCAAGGAGGTGATTCTGGATCCAATGACCTTTTCTAGCCCATCTACCGCTCCAACCACGACAGCTACGTCTGCTACTGCCGCTTGTACCAATGCCAAAACGTTTACATTTGAAAAAGTCTTTGGTCCTGAAAGTGATCAAGAGTTTGTTTTTGAAAATACTGCTCGTCCCATGATTGATGACATCCTCGAAGGATACAGCTCCACATTATTTGCCTATGGACAGACAGGAACAGGCAAAACGTACACAATGTCAGGGGACATATCAGATGCAGTAGAGAACGATAACGGGTTATCCCAGACAGCAGGAATAATACCCCGATCCTTGATCTATTTGTTCAAGCAATTGCAAGCTTCTGATCTGAAAGAATACTCTGTACGAGTTTCATTTATCGAGCTTTACAATGAAGAACTGAAAGATCTAATAAGAGATGGAGAAATTGGCAAGAAAATAAGGATACTTGAGCAGGTAGCAACAAAGCAGATACTGGTAGATGGGATAGAAGAAATTCAAGTGGAAAATGCGGAAGAAGGATTACAAGTCTTTAGGAAAGGCTCGTTTAGAAGACAGGTTGCAGCGACTCAGATTGACGACCATTCGAGCAGATCCCATACTCTTTTCACAGCAATTGTACGGACCGTCAAGGTAGATGCGGAAAGCGAAGAAGAGCATACAAAGGTTGGGAAACTTACTTTGGTGGACCTGGCAGGTTCAGAAAACATAAACAGATCTGGAGCGGAGAACAAACAAGCGCGGGAAGCTGGAATGATAAACCAATCTTTATTAACTCTAGGAAGGGTTATAAATTCTCTTTTGGACCGCCGGCATTCTCCACACATTCCCTACCGCGAGTCAAAGCTTACTAGGCTACTACAGGATTCTCTCGGGGGAAGTACAAAGACGTGTATTATTGCCACAATATCGCCTGCCCGAGTCAGTCTTGATGAAACGATTAGTACTTTGGATTATGCCAGTAAGGCAAAGAGTATAATAAATAAGCCAAAGTTAAACCAAACCTTAACCACCCTAATGACTATTGAAGAGTATATGAAGGATAACGAGTTGCTACGAAGGTCTTTGGAGGCGAATAAGACCAAAGAAGGCCTTTTTCTGGCCAATGAGGCATACGATCAGTTAATGAACGAAAACAAAAACCAGAGGCAATTGTCCGATCAGTACAAGTTACGAATTGAGTTTCTAGAGGCACAAATTGGAAAAATTGTCAACAGATTGAATAAAAAAACCTCGCAGCATGATAAGGCAATTGAGGAACTCAAGATTAGAGATGAGATAATTATGGAGAAAGAAGAAACACAATTAAGAACAGATATGATGCTTGCTACTAAAAGAGATCAACTGGAGAACGAGATTAACGCTCGCAAGGGACTCGAGCAATTAAAGATCGATATGAAAAGGAAGCTAGACCAGCTCGCTCACATTAACGATGGTCTCAGTAAAGAAACCAGTATTCTACGTGAAGTTCTCAAAAATCGTGAAGAAAAGCATGTTGAAAGTCAAAGTTCTTTAGAACAAACAAAGAAATCTGTAGATAGTCAAGCATCAAATTTGACTACTGGAATCGAATCTCTGATCCGATTTTCAGAAACTTTTACAAGCGAGATTACCGAGAATATTACTCGCTTTATTCAGTTTCAAACCGGGAAGATGAAAACATCTTGTACAAAAGTCGAGGATCAGTCTAAACTAGTCATCAAAGATTTTGGATTTGTATTCGAGCAACTCAATAAATCGAAAAATATGATTGGCGATAATCAGAATTCCGATCTTGCTCTTGGTAAAGAAATTATGAGTTCAATAGAGCTGGGCTTGGACAACTTGAAAAGCACTGCTCATGAACTTTCAGATAGTGTGACTCGGAATATGAATGACCTAAAGCTGAACGTTCAAGAATCTTACAGTTTTCTCGGTGCAAACTTGACGGAAAAACTGGAAGCTTTTAACTGCCATGTTATTGGACAGCTTGAAGACATTGAAGACATGAAGGCGAAAATCCATAATCTTACAGTTTCCAACTCAGATATAGCGCTAGATCAAAAGTCACAGTTCCAACATATGAGAGAACAAGAACTGGTTGCAATGGAGCAAGAAAGCAAATTGTTCCTAAGCCAGATGATTAGTGCATTTAGACAGCTTGATGCAAACCGGAGTGAGCGGTTAAGTCGACAGTTTGACAACATGGGACAGGCCATTGACCGATTGCATTTAAACATGGACAAGTCTTACGATGCCATGGATCAAACAGCAGAGACTCTGTCAAGGAGGAGTTTGGAACTGACCGACAGGTTAAAGGGAGAAAAAGGGGACGTGGAGAAATTGATAGCCCGCGCTGATCAGCAAATGTGTGCTTTGATAATGGGAACAGCTGGAAAATCGTCATCCAATTTTTCTTCATTAGTGGAAACAACTTCAAATCAGCTTATTCAAGTGAAGGGGAGTATGCAAAGAATTGATGAACAGCACCAGAAAACTAGCACTGAAAGTGCTGTGATTTTAAGTGAATCAATTTCAAAACTGGAGTCTACACAAGCTAGTTTAACCAGTACACTGGATCGTCTTGGGAAAGACTTTGCAAACAACTCCAATCTCAAAGAAACTGTCTTACCGCAATTTGATGGAGCCATTAACGATAACAATGAGCTTGTGAAAGCTTTTGGCGATGAAGCCACTCAAAGAGTGAGCTCAATTAACGATTGTGTTGAGGCGACCTCTTATGTGATTGACAGCACAGGTTTACCTCCCAAGACGGAATTGATTATGCCTGAATCAGAGCAATTGAGATCTCAGACACAAGATGAGCCGAAAGATGATGAAAGGGCTCCTCTTGGAAGCATAGCGGTAAACACATCTGGGTCAGGATCCAGATCCAACTCTAGAGCTCGACTTACAATGACATCGTTTAAGAAGCCGCCTCCTACTAGCATTCCAGATAACGAAGTTACTATCTCCCATATACGAAGACAGAAGTCTCTAAAGAAGAGTGGCAGGATATCAAGTCGTTCCCGATCCATCTCTCGGCCTCTGTCTGGTTCAAGGGGTTGATTATCTCGCAGCAATTTTTATTTTTATTTTTATGCTCATTAGCATTAGTTTCTCGCATCTACTACGCATCCTTAATGATTGATTTTTTTGTACTATGATGATTAGAGGTTTAGATAGGAATGCTATATCTAGCGAAGCATACTGCTACTATTACACATGTCTTAATCAGACTAAATAATAGACAGGAGGATGATATTATATTAAAGTCAAAGTGAACGACGACGATGAAAGAAAACTCCGCAAACTTTTTAAACAATGCCAGAATAATAAAAAGTAAAAAAAAAAGTGTGAAGATAGAAAGTGAAGATGAGAGGGGGAGGACAAAAAGAGACCTAAATATCTATATAAAGACACAAACAACCCAGTTCTGCATTTTTATAGCCACCTTGAAACAAAGAAGAGCCATAGCAAGAGGAACGAGACTGATCAATCCAATCAACCAACAGGAGCTTCAAAATAAAGATGAGGGAAAAAAAAAGAGGATATATACACAGAAAAAATACAGTCAAGTTAATAGTCATTCAAAAGAAGTGGTAGACACCAGGATCGCAAAAGTCAGTAACAGTAGATGTATCATTGGAATGGGGTGAATGATAAAAATGAGGAGGGTGGGTGAAACAGCACCTTTGTGGAACTGTGAAAAAAAAAAAGCTGGATAATAGATATTAGATAGAAGATATGAGCAAGGGATATATGCAAAACCCTCAAAAGATCAGAGGACCAAATAAAGATATTGAAAAGAAAGAGGAGAAGAATAAAGGACAACTTAGAGATGTGAATGGCCTCTGTGATACTTTAGCCCGTTCATATTCTTGTATCGTTTCCCACAAATTTCGCACCTGTATGGCTTCTCCTTTTCGATCATATCGCTTCCTTCTGGGTATGGAGCATTAGACTCGGGGTCGATAATCGAATAAGATCCGTCTTCATTCTTGCGAAGCTTCTGTCCCTGATGGCCATGCAGTTTGTGGTATTTCAGACCATTCAGGTTTTTATAATTCTTGGAGCACCCTATCACTGGACACTTGAATGGGCGATGCTCTTCTTTTGCCAGCACGTAGAGGTTTTTCCCCGGGCTGCTGATGCATCCAGTCACTGGCTCCGAATCGCTGAGAAGGTTGCGGGCAGAAGGTTTCTCGTTCAAGTCTGGAATCGAAATGAGGATATCGGATCCCAGATCCATCGCAATGTCATCATCGTCATCATCGTAATCTCCGGCGGCACGATCATCCTCGTCGTCATCGTTGTTCCTAAACAGCGGTCTATAGGCGAGTGTGTCGAGAGAATCTTCGGAGCTCGAGCTTCCGTTGCCCACAATGCTCTGGGAGAAGAGGAAAATGTCGTTTGTGGAGACGGCCTCGTTGCTATATTGAGTCGAGTACGAGTAGCCTGCATGGTTCCCGATATGGCTGGTAGCACCTCCTGATGGAGGAGCTCCTGCTCGGGAGGTGGCTGCTCTAACTGGACCTAAAGTCGGAGAAGATGATTGTTTGGGCGATTTAGAGGCTGCGCCGACAATATGGCTCTCTTCATAGTGTCTCAGCAAGTCGTGAAGATTGGATAACAGGGTGCCGCAGCAGTTGTAGTTCTTACAGTACTGTGTCTCGAGATTCGGCAAGTAGAAAGAGGTATTTAGCGCCAAAGGTGATTTTGAATACGAGTTTTCTAGTGTGTCATTTGCATTCGTGGGGACAAAGCCGGACAACGGATGTCTTTTCCAAATTTCAATGTTAGCACAGGCCCAAAACAGCAGCACATTGAGGAGAACTTCAAGACAAAGAACAAAAAAAAAAAAAGGATGAAATATTAGAGGGGGCAGAGAGACTTACTCTTCACCTCGGATCCAGCTTCCGACGCTGATATGACCCCAGCTTACCCCTCCGATCCCAGCGGAATGGGCGATGGACTCGCGTCTTAGCTTTACAGCGCCGGGGCCCGACGAGGCACTATTACTTTTCGTATCTTTATTGTTGATATTAATTGGCTTTGAAAGTGTGAATGGGCTGCTTGAGGGCGTAATGGGCGTAGGCGTATGATTTGAATCGGAGAAACCAAACAGGGGTGAAAAATGGCCATGGCCTCCTGTTTTGGGGTCTATTGAAGAGTTGGAATGGCGTTGAACTTCTTGCATTTTGAGGTGGGAAGAGATTGCTACTTTCTTTTGCTTCTTATTATTATTATTTTTTAATGATTTATCTTCTATAGAATGGAGAAGCAAAAAGCAAAGATGGAAAAGAGCGGTAGTAGGAGCAGAAACAGGAGAAGTGCGAGGAGGACCAACAAGGGGCTTTATATTTATTAGACGGATTTTTTGCATTCATTTAAGCTTGGGCCAATGTCCGACGGGTCTTTCTTTTCCCTTTCGGGATTTCCAGATGCGGTATAAATTATGGTTTCCGAGCCGCACCAGGCGCATCCCTGTTTAGATTCGGGTGGGATCCGGCTCCAGGCCCTGGTCTGCTGCCCGGGCCCCAGACTCCAGGACCGCCAGCCGCCAGTCCTCGAGGCCTGGGATCGCAAAAACAGGCGTGCGAGTAGAGACAACAATAGGTCGGCTGGGCAGTGGTGGGTGTCGAGTGCTGGTGCTCTGCACCGGGGTGCTGCTGCGTGAGGTTGTGCTGTGCTTTTGGCTATGCTGTCAGAGTCTTCATGGCCAGTACATGGCTATACGATGAAAACGGCAAAGGTTACTTTCGCTTTAACGTTAATTAAGCTTTTAGCATGAAGTTACCCTCTATCCTAGTAGGTCCAATGGGACTTGGGCTCTGTAGGCGTAGAAAATCTCCTGAGCAGGAATATCCATTGTGGGTGAGAGAATACATTTCTTTATCCAGGTCTTGGGGTAGATTTGGAGAGTAAATGGAACACAGAACAAGCCCGGTTTTTCACAGAAATAGGCCAACTGTGCTTGGTGGATATGTAAGAAGCTTGGTCAATTCTATTTCATAGGCAAATCTGATTGCTTAGGCGACATCTGCTGATCCACTTGTCTATTTATCTATTGATCGCTTAGCTATCTAGCTATCTCTCTCTATCAATCAACCTACCACCATGTTAGCCTTTTGTTTACAGGATTGTTTTGGCCATGTAGTACCCGTATTAAGCACCAGCAGCTACTCTACATCTAGCTTCCAGAACAAAAACTACACTAAAGATGACAAAACACGTTTCTCGCCAATTAATATACAAGTGAGCATTCAAAGAATTAACAATCAAGGGCGTTTTGTTCAATATAGCATGTACATTTATCTTTTCTGTATTGAGTGGAACTGAATGACCCCCACATCAGCGTCAGTGCTGCTCTTCGCTCAACGGTTTGTGATATCCAATTGGTTTCTTTTGACTTTATGGTTTTCCAGAACACTAAGTAAAAAAAGAGATTGTGTATTCTTTAACCCTGTAACCTAGAAACTATCTATCTATTCCATTTTCATTTAATTCGTATTTTTATCTGTATTCAGCATAAATTGTATTATGGTGGAGAGTGACATAATGGTAAAACTGGACTGTGGTGAATACTTTGTCCAGCGAATTTATGTCAAACAATCAAGAAACGCTTTAGTCCAAATGACAACTATATTGGGCCCCAGCGTTAAATGTTCAATTGCTAGGATAAGAACATCGGTTAACTGATTTTTGCTCTCTTTTCCCATTTGGTGCTCGGAAAAGCGAGAATAGAATCTACAGTACGTTTAACCTACCCAAACCACCCATGAAACACCACAGCTCAATAAAGGGATGGCACCGGCGGCTCAATTGATGATGGTGGTGGTGGTGGTGGTGGCATCTACAAATCCAGAAATGCCCAAGTTGTAAAGTGCACAAAATGTCTCGGTCTGCTTTGCTCTTAGGGGCCGGTAGCCACCGTCTTGGGGCGGTGGCCAGTGAGCCTAGAACAAACGTAATTTTCGGCGCTGCGATTGGGCCAACGTCAAAGCTCCCGTCTCTCGCCCATTTCAAACTTCAAAGTTCAAGCTTCACAGTTCAAAGTTGAAAGATGGGCATGTGAGGCTGGCGCAGCGTCCAATAAACTCGGCTAAAATGTCCTCTGTATGTGGACAAAAGACCCGCATGGCTTTCGCCAACCGGGTCGCTGCGCTTCGCTCCATCAGCGTCTTCGTTCTTCTCTGCCAGAAACAGCATGCCCGTGCTGCTCGGACTCGGCCCCTCGGAGGACCTCATCTGCTTTAGCGAGACGAGCCTATATTTGAGCTGTGTGGGCTAGCAATGTTAGGCTGTGTCATCATCATTTTTCAGTTGTGTACAAAAGAGAAACCCCGGGCCAAATGTCCAAATGCTCTACCTCTTGGCAAAAATGTAATCTGTTACTAACCCGTAGGTTTTTCCCATAACATCTAATCGGTCTTTCATGAATCTAAAATAGTCGGCAAACGTACTCTATACAACTAGCCACACGCTAAGACAGAAAACGGTCAACGTCATTGTGCAAAAAAAAAAAATTGAGTACAAAAGAAAAGGCGGGTCGTTTGTGCTCAGCGGGTATCACAGATCTTCGCGAAGAATGAAAAAGAAATGACAGAATGCTTTTGCTTCTACTTATGCCTATGCCTATGCCTATGCCTATGCTCTTGCTTTGCTTCTGCCTCTTTACATCTATTGCTGACTCTGCCGCTGACAAAACTGGCGGTCTGACCCAAAAGAAGCAAAACAGGAGGAGAACCAAAGTTTCCTGCACTTTTTCTGCATGGGAATAACGGTAATAACGTCCTGCATCTATATACCTGTTTCTTATGTTGGCCAGTCATTGCTTGCTCATTTCTGGTTTCCAAAGAGCAGCGTTGATCTTGACCGTGCTTGAGCAGGAGCTGAATACAAATTGTTAGATGATAATGTCCTTTACAGGCATAAATACATGAACACAAAAATAGGAAATCAGAATAGTTCAAACCTGCTCGGGTTTACAGCCTCACATGAGCGAATTGTGCTTACACTTGGCCTGGAACCATCAAGTGAAGGTAGAGTGTGGAAACATTGTGGTAGGGGAGGAGGTAATGTATAAATCGTTTTTAGTCTGAAAAGAATGGAATTTCTCAGAATAGCAAACGCTGCCCGATTCAGGTTCATGTTTCCTACGCCTTGTACTAACTACAAAACAAACAACTTACCTTCTCTTTCAGAGTACGTTCACACACACACACACTAGCGGCGTGAGTGAGAGTAAGTGAGTTGAAGATTAACTTTATAAAACGGAAAATTAGCCTTAAACCTTGTTCCAAGTCTGTGTGAAATTGCAATGTAATACCAGATCTGCTGCTCACGCGCACGGAAACTATGTGAATATTAGCGCAGCAAAATAATACAATGGTGTGCATACAGTTTGGGAAAACTCAATTATTCTCACACGAGTTGAGTTGAGTTGAGTTGTTGTTATTGTTGTTGTTGGCTTTAAAAACAGAAACCATGTTTGAAGAAGGGATGATTATGAGGGTATAACTTCGAAAACAAGATAGCACGGTTACATTTTTTGTTAGACCTTGTTCCTTCCTTACTCTATTCAGAATGGATGGAAAAAGTAAATAAAAGAAAAGATGTGCCGAATCATTCATTCTTCCTGCCGTTTTTACGGGACCAAGGAAAGAGCTTTGAACCAGGTGACATTTTTTGTAACATTCACAAAACCATTGGAAGGAAGGATTTCGTAAAACCGAAAACAAATTGTTTAGCAAAGAACATTACAATACATTATACAAGACATTATTATGGAGTAATCTATGGTTTGGTAGAATTCATGTCCATCCCCAGTAGGTTTGTACTGAATGGTTTTAAAAAATCACAAAGCATTCTTTTGTAATCAATCCCCCTTCATTGTTCAATTTTTTATCGTTTATCGTTTATCATTGTTCATTTTTTTTGTTTTTTTGTTTTATGTTTTTGTTTATGCAATTATTTCAGTAAAAAGGAGAAGAAGAAGTAGATCGATAACCTTCATCTGAATCTTCTTCCTCTTTATCCTTATCTTCGTCTTTCTTCTCTCCAGGTGGAAGCCATTCTTCTCCAAAGATGGATCTTTCTACATCCCGCTCTCTAAAATGTCCCGCTGGATACCGATGACTATCGTACTGTCCAGAAGTATTGAGGCTCGGAACATACACGTCAAATCGACCACGGCCTTGTTTACCACTGCCACTTCCATTACCACGGGTTTGCCGGCCACCACCGCGTTTGTATCTGCCTCGATCACCATCACGGAATGATGCCTTTCCTCTATGCGAACTGCGCCCTTCCTGCACAGGTCTCCGGTTTTCCAGTGCCTCTCGTTCCCGATATGCTCTACTGCCATTACCACCCCGGGACAAGGTCGGCAATCCTCGACCTCTAAAAGCTCCACCACGATTCACGTTTTTACCGATCCGGGCCTCCAGACTTGTCGCCCCTTCCCGTCCACGGGAAGCTCGTTCAACACGAGGTGGTATCTGTGGCAGCGATGCCTGACCTCTAAGTGCTTCGCGGCCGTCATGTCCTGCAAGCCTGGCAGAAAAGCTCCCGACTTCTTCCCGTTCACGGTACGCCAGACTTCCAACCCCATCTTCTCTTTCATTTGTATGTCTATCACTGGAGGGCCTTTGGGGCATGATCTGGTCCAGGCTTCTCATAGCCACAGGCATCACGGGGGGTTTCTTCTTCCTTGCCTTTGTAACCTTGAGAACGCTGTCGTTGAATTTGAAACCTGTAAATGTCCTCATCGCATTATTGGCCTCGTCAAGTCTAGACATTGTAACAAATGCAAACCCACGCGATTCTTGTGTTTCCTGATCCAGCATTATTTGACATTTTAGGACTCTACCACATTGTGAAAATAGATGAACGAGCTCTGGTTCCCTAACTGTCCGTGTTATCCCTTTAACAAACAGACTTCTGCCATCGTTGTCCAAATCTTTGTCTCCTCCATCAGGCTTCCAATACCTAGGAGCAGTAGGTAACGATGTAACCGACGAAGTAGGTGCTGTACTCGTTGTAGGCGTCGGTGCGGTTGCGGGTGCGGTTGCGGTTGCGGTTGCGGTTGCGGTTGCTGTTGCTGTTGCTGGTGTTGGAGTTGGAGTTGGCGGCAGCCGAGCGGTCTCATCCACTATACTGGAATGCCGATTATTAACATTCTCATGTATTCTTTGTATCATATTCTCCTCGATATTTTCCTGTTTAACTTGTGGCTCTTGTGGCTCTTCTGGTACCTCCAGCACCACTGGCACAGGGAACAATACTATTTCATCTTCACTATCAAAAAACTCAGATTCAAACCCTTCTGGACTTGCTAGAACATATTTATTTCAAATCCAGTTAGTCCCAAACGAACCAAAAGTTTTTTAATTCGATATAAAAAGGAACTTACAAGGTCGTGTTGTTCTCTCCTGTAGGGATTGTTCGTTGAAAATTCGAGAATCTCTCGTTTGTTCTTGTTTCACTCGTATATCATCATCATTTGTGGGAAAACGTGGATCTCTAGATGGTTCTTCTTGTTTCACATAAACATTGTTATTACTATCCTCTTCTTGTCGTTGGGGGATCCGTGGATCTGTAGTTGGTTCCTCTTTTACACGGATACCCTCATCACGGTTAACTTCTTCCCCTGTGGAGAACAATCGCGGATCTCTTGTTGATTCCTCCTCCTCTTTCACACTAACTCCGGTTTGAAATTCTCTTTCTTGAACATCTGTTGGATCTACTGGTGCTGTTCTCCAATCATCCAAATCATTTTGTTCCTCTTTCACTCCAAGTTGATACAGGACCACTTCGCCCTCCTCGGCACGAGGTGAATTCGACCGGAAGCGCTCTGGACTTGCTATTACACTCTCGAATCCAGTTAGTCCACCCGCTCTGGAATAATGTCAGCAAACCAACAAAAGGCTTACCCGAGCGTCTTCTGGGTCTAATCATTACTCTGTCCCATACACTTTTTCTTGCTGCTCCTGCTCAACTTGCTTTGAATCGTGTGTGTCACCTCCAGACACCAGAAAAATCAAATCCAAAGAAAACACTGTGCTGAGATTTACACACGCATGAACCTTAGATTTCTTGGTTGCAAACAGGATTTTCCATGAAAGTATAGGTTTTTGTAACTTTTGTAAACAAGCGCTTGGGATTAAAAATTTGTTTGTGGAAGATTACAAATAGCAGAGGCTTTTTTTGTTAAGTTACGATAGATTAGGCACTCATTATGATGATTCAATTAGAATCATGTTTTTGGTTTGTCAGTGTCATACAAGAAATTTCAAACTTTTTTTTGATACGATTCTCTCTCTCTCATTATTTCACTCAATTGGAATGAGCATTCGTTTTTCTTTGAAGTTTTGTATTTTGGATAATTTGATCCAACTGTTAAGAAAGCCCCATTTTTCTTTCTTTCAATAGATGTCTTTTGTAATAGTAGTGGTGTATGTTAGGTTCCGGATGTCCTTGCCTCACGGCATCCCGGTTTTAGCCGAGCCATTTCTCTATATAAACAGCCTAGTTCCTATATAGAAATGGACATCATCAAGATAAGTGTGTGATTTGTGAACGTATAGCTCCCCGAACCCTTACATGGAGGTCGTTCCTCGGGTATTTCAAATAACTATACTGCTCTGCTACACTTTACCTTTCTTCTTCTTCTCTTCTTTTCAATCCTTTCATGTCGGAAAACGAACAAGAATCGTCGTCTGACGACAACAATCAGCCTAATCCCACCTTGGATCTGGCGACTTTTGTTCGCCTTACTACGCTGGCCAAGCGCCAAGAACGGAGGACAGCGAAACTAGATCGCCAGTACAAACGGTTCAGTGACTGGACTGTGTTTCAGAGTCGGTTAGCGGTGCACACAAAACTCCAAAGATATCTGCAGCCCATCTCCTGGTCCGCAGAACATCTCTACGAGGCGTTGTACGATGCGGCGGTGGACGATGCCACACGCAAATTCTGCACCGAACACCAGGAAACGATCCTAGCCTTCTCTTCCGATACAGCCTTCCTGGAGTGGTTTCTAGGAGCCGATCGGGTCGAAGATCCGGTGTTGATTTGCGAAGAAGGGGACAGGGAATTGTCAAAACTGCTGGGTCTCCCCATCTGTCACACTAGGGGAGACATCCTCAACCTGTTCGAAAAAGCAAGCAATATTCGGCTCCCTGAGTTCCCCTTTTGGGTCCTTTTACAAATGTTGGTCTACAAACAACTCCGAGTCTACCCAGCAGTGGTGGCCAAGGTCCGCGAACACATTCAAGCCATGACTACGGCTGAATCAAGCACAGACCGTCGCACTAAGGACGTTAAAGAGGCCATTGCCAAAGCCGCCCTTATCCCAAAAAATTTTAGAGATTACAAGATCTACTTTGGAAAGATCTTGGTCCTGCTGAATGTGCCGTCCGAAGTCGCCCGAAACGACTCCCGCACAAGACCACAGACAGGACATGGTCATGGTCGAGGCTACGGAAAGAAAAAGCTTAATAAGAATCGCCGACCAGATCAAACGATTCGGATTCAGCACGCCGCAGTCTCATCGTCGGAAACCGACGTACATACCGCATTAAATAGTAACGAAGCCTCTGAGTCCGCTTACTCTCCGGTGATCGAAAAAAACGACCGCCCTACCCACTTTGTAGATGAATTATTTTTATCCTTACCAAATGCGCAAGGCGTTCCAGCTTCTTGCCTTATCGACACGGGATCGGATGCATCCCTGCTGGATGCAACATTCGCGGCGAAAAATGATTTTCCGGTAGAAGTGACCGGACGGATGATTCACATCCGGTTCGGCAAATTCTCTACCATTGTCCCCGAACAACGGTCCCACTCCTCTGTGATTGTTAATGGACGAGAATATCAAATCACGTTCTACGTGACACCACTCCATTTAGCAGCCGGTGCGACTGCAGTCGTCGGACTGGATTTCTTGGACGATCACGACGTCACGCTCCTCGTCCGCTCCCGGAAATTACAGTTTCCGTTCGACCAAAATAGTCGAAAACCTTTGTTAGTTCATACGGTCTCCGTGT
>JAKTTT010000088.1:0-69172 GCA_030581615.1 Alloascoidea africana | reverse complement strand
CATCCGAGATCCACACTACGGGGGGATGTTAGGTTCCGGATGTCCTTGCCTCACGGCATCCCGGTTTTAGCCGAGCCATTTCTCTATATAAACAGCCTAGTTCCTATATAGAAATAGACATCATCAAGACAAGTGTGTGATTTGTGAACGTATAGCTCCCCGAACCCTTACACTTGGCCCTCGAGGACTGCAAAATCACATTACAGTCATTGCACCTCCACGGACCATTCAGGGGTCTACAGAATTTCGATAAGTTCACAAAGCTCACTGATAAACACGATTTCTCAGAAGTATGCTACATCATCCTCACACAAGAGAAATTAGGCAACTTCGTTAAGGAGAGACGCAAGCAGCCGGCACGCAAGGCCCTGCATCCAAACAAAACGCACCAACCCCAAAAGGGAAAAATTCAATGGAAATACATCCAAAACCAAGAAAGAGCCGGTTAAAATCAATTTTGGTATCACAAGCCAAAAGAGTCTAACGCTGCCAACCACCGTTCTCTACCTGGACGATGGGTCAGAGATAACCGCAATTTGCGATACTGGAGCGGAAATGTCTCTGATAAGCAGTGACCTAGCAGAAACCATTCCACAATTCACAGTCGAAGAAGAAAACGAGACTGTAACAATCGATTGCGAATATACGCAACAAACCTTCAAAAAACAATCGATTACACTTACCTTCGTGTTAGTAGAAACTGGAAATACAACCAGCTACACACACACTTTCCTTATGGACCCCAATAGAAGAAACCAGACACTTTTGGGATGGGACTTCTTCCACAAAAACAACCAACCAGTACCTCTTGAGGGCGATAAGCATGTCCGCGAAAATTACAAATAATCCTTGACTCGTATAAACTAGGTCCGATCGCACTTCCGAAACACACAAAATACGACTACAAGTTCTCGCTGACACAAGATATAACGACAATCCGCCCAAGACCACTAATCAAGATGAGTCTGGATGAACAAAAATTCCTTGAAGATGAAATCGAACGTCTTGAGAGCCTGAAGTTCATAAAAAGGGTTCCACCTACGGTACATTACAGCATTGCATTCATGGTTAAGAAGGCAAGCGCAACAACGAATTACCGTATGGTGATCGATTACCGTGCCTTGAACGACATCACAGTACAAATGCCGACAGAAATTAAACCACCACGGGAACTTCTAGTGGAACTAAAAAATCCTTCAATTCTGTCGTCCTTAGATCTATCGAATGCCTATCGCCACATCAGACTTGATGAAGAAACAGAGCACTTTACAACGTTTAAGTGTGCGCTGGGCTACTTCTGTTTCAGAGTCTTGCCATTCGGGCTAACCAATATTCCCAATGTGTTCACGCAGTTCATCACGTATGTTTTACGAGACTGCACAAGGTTCACTAGGATATACTTGGATGATATCCTAGTCTTCAGCCAGAACCAACAGGAACACTTAGAGCACCTGCAGGCAGTATTACAAGCCCTTCAGAACCATAGCTTGCATGTCAACTTCGACAAAAGCAAGTTTATAGCTACAAAGCTAAACTGGCTTGGATACGAAATCGAAGTAACGACAAAAGGTGTTTCGATCCAACCCTCGGACGACACCATTCAAACGATAACGAAGTTTCCCGCCCCAACGGGGAAAAAGGAAATCCAGAGATTCCTTGGAACAGTGAACTATCTCAACACTTTTATCCCAAATTTTGCAAGAATTTCGAGACCGCTGTCAGAACTTTTAAAAAAAAGAGGCAAAATTTAATTGGACTAACCAAGAAGACAAAGCCTTTCAAGAATTAAAAAAAAGGCGGAAGAAAAAGTACGTCTACATACTTTTGATTCAAGAAGACCCACAAAAATTACTACTGACGCCTCGGGGTTTGCAATTGGTGCAGCGTTATGGCAGGAATACAACGACGCGTGGCTGCCAATCGAGTTCAGATCCCACAAGCTGAACACACTGCAAGTCAACTGGAGCACAATCAACAAAAAGCTCTATGCAGTATTGTTCGCAGTCAAAAAATTCCAATTCTTTATTAATGGGCTCCCGAAAGTCCTTCTCGAAACTGACCACCATCCAATAGTGGACATATTTAAGAGTCAGGCTCCGAGCGCGAAGCAGCTGAGATGGCTTTCGGAACTGCTTCCATACAAATTAACTATACGATACATCCAAGGCGCTACAAATCACCTGAGCAACAGCCTGTCCCGAAACCCACAATACGAGCCTATCAAGATCAACTACTCACAAAAAGTAACAAAGGAAATCGAAATGGAAGAGATCAAGAAAAACTACAAAACCGACAACTATTTCAAGAAGATTTTCGCAGACTTAAACAGTTATAACGACTACAGAATCGATGAAGACGGATTCCTGTTCATGCACGACAGACTGTGCATCCCCCAAAACAACCTGCAACGTCTCCTAGACCAGTTCCACCATACACACCTAGCTGGACATCCGGGGATCAACAGGATGATGGTTTGGGAGACGTTACAGGTTGTTTTGGGGGATGCACAGTCTGTCGTGCATGAACAGGAATCCGTCTTCATCGATTCTGTAGTCGTTATAACTGTTTAAGTCTGCGAAAATCTTCTTGAAATAGTTGTCGGTTTTGTAGTTTTTCTTGATCTCTTCCATTTCGATTTCCTTTGTTAAAGGTCCTGAATGCATCGCTTCCTATCCGGACAAGACAAATTTAGGGTAATAGAGGGCTCAGTGGAACTTTTCCAAAGGGATACACAGACCTTTCACCAAGTTAGTTAGTTGTTATCCCCAAGTTAGATATTTCCCTTCTGCTTCCTGTAACCCATTCTTTGTTGATACTCTCGATCCTATAGGTCCTGTTGTTAAGGCCTCACATGATCATATAGCTCTAGAGCTTTGGCTTGCCAGTACCTTTCTCCCTTAGCGATTTTTTTCCCCTGTGCTCTAATAAAACCTGATCGATCTTCTCTGTTGCTTTGAACTAAAATCTAGAAAAATTCGGTTTTTGTAATAACAAATCTTTCAGAACTAAATACTATGCTACAGTATTTATCTCTCAAATGAGCTATGCCACAGAGTGGATCGTCATGTAATATTCTTAACTTATTGTCAATTTTAGTAAAACTGGCTGCTTCCTCAATTACCCAAATTTATATATTTGTTTCATGATTTGTTATCTATTTGTCAAAAATAACAAAAGAAGTCAAGTACCATTATATGTTTGTAAAGTTGGCTATCATTCTAGTTTATGAATATCTCTTCTCTTACAGCATCTGTGAAAGAGCATGAGCTCAGCTCTGGGCTTTTAAGGTTGTGCTAATTCTATTAACATGAGAAAAACCTAAACACAAGCAAGAACTTTATAATCATTGGTTCCAATTCCATTCGTACTCATTGATTGTTTGCTGATTATGGTTATTCGTATGTTAGAGTACCCACATTCACAAAACTGTAAGAGAACAGAACCTCAGTCCTGAACTCTTGGTTTGTGGGTTTGGTTCATAAAACATTTGCATTAATGAAACTTGTAGGAAAAAACAAAGAAGCTCCAGAAACTAACTTTTAAATACATATCATCAATATTCATTTTGCACATGTGGTCAATTGTTCTATCGGAACAAAGAGTAAGAATCAGAATTCTTACAATTACTGTGAGAGAACAGAGCCTCTGTCCTGAACTCTCAAGTTTATGGCTCAGAGAATTAACATTAAGTAGCTTTAAAAGAAGAAAACTAAATATACAAACAAAGTTCTATTTATATTAATTGGCTTCAGTCTCATTACTCTACCATTCTTGAATATACTGAGCTTTTTGATAATAAGAATCTCAATTCTACATTACTTGCGATAACACTAGGTTTTCCGGGGCCTAATGTTATCAAGTTTGAGTGTGAGAAGGATAGAAGATGGGCTTTAGTAGTTTGGGGAGCTCTGAATATTTTTGATGATCTTTATTCTTTATGTTTGTCCTCTTCTCCAGGGGGAAACTGCCCTCTAAATAGTTCTATGTAAACGAACAAAAAAGTATATCTTCCATCTCATTCTATGGGTCTGACAATGACAGTTATCTTACATCATTAAGGAATTCCCTCATAGCTCAGTTGGTAGAGCGTTCGGCTTTTAATCCAAGGAAAATTGGAAAAGGCCTACCGAAATGTCCAGGGTTCGAGCCCCTGTGAGGGAGTTAAATTTTTGATGAACTTGCATGTATTTTTGTCATGTTTAACTTTATTGCCACTGTTTTTCGAATGCATTTTGATGCCCAAATGTTAAGAAAGCTCATCGAAACTTGGACGTAGTATTATGAAAGTTTACCCTACAGTTTATGGAAAAAAAGCTATAAGATACATTTTCAAGTCAATATTATTCTCTCACTTGAAAAAAGTCACTGATTTTCTTTGGCTTTTTGCTAATCAAACGGTTACAAGTAAAAGTGATGCACTCTTCTGTGACTGTTCTTTAGCCCAAAAATGTTAGAAGATTGTAAGGAATACCTAATTTCAAGCCATTCGTTGTTCTCTTGTCAAATTGCCTGTTTGCATACTCACCCCCAGTTGTCTTTATGAAAACTCAGAAACAGATGTGAACCATCATCCTGTCCTCAATGCCATTTTCCTCCTGGTCTTTGTCCTTTATCAGAATACCTCTACAACTACTTTCTTATCCGCTTAGCTTTAGCTTCTGGGTCCCGACCCTTAAGGCCGGGCTTGATTGTTTTAGCCTCATACCGCCATTGTTAGTGTTGAGACTTGCAACTTTTATCTTGCTGATATTTTTGATAGAAATATGTCACGCCAATAGAAGGCATAATTCTCCCTTTAGATATTAATACTTAGCATGTTGGTTTCCAACGAGCACTTTTGGCATAATTGATACGATTATAAACATGTAAAGGGCAAAATCTCAAGCAATTGTAGGATAAATCTCTTTTCACTTTGTGGTTGTTGCCTTGCTAGAGCGATGGTATGCTCAAGGTTATTATTCAGTGGCTAATTTGAATCCAGGCAACTTTTAAACCCTGTGAATACTACGCGTCTCGCTAAAAAGATGGAATGACTGAAAAGTTTTGAAAGTCGCTGGATCTAGAAAAGTGAAAACGTGTTCTCTTGCTGTAAAGTGAGTTTTTCCAGCCTGTAGAGCTTTCCTACTGCATCGTATATGGGCAGAAAGTAAGCGACCAATGAAAAAGTCTTGGAAATTTTCTAATAGATCACTTTTCTCTGTAAGAGCGTGTTTTAAATTTGAATACAGTTGCAGTTGTGTAGTTGAGATCTCTAGATTCAAGCTAACAAGGGAATGCTCAGATGGTATTTGCAGAGCTGAGCAAGCATTATTGTTGACATTGGGCTGTAAATATGGTGTACAAAATAGAATATACTAGATACAAAACATCTTTTGAACCTTTTAATCAAAATTGCACAAGAACAGCTTCAATCGGCAAAAAAAAGCCATAACTACCTGAACATTAAAAAGGCACCAGAAAATAGCTACAACAAACCATGAAATTAGGGTTTCTTAGCATTAATTAGAGATGTACGAGGTTGTTTTATATACTACTCAGCGATTGACCAATGATTTGAAAAGCGCTCAGTTTCCGAATGTTGGAAAACCAAGAGCATCAACTGTCTGTAAAGAGACACAACTGCCTCCCGAAAATTTAAGAACGACTCAAATCAAAATGCAAGGGTACATAATAATAAGAATAAAACATGATAGAAAAGGAGGCTGGTATTCTACTTTGTGAGAGTAAAACAAAGAGGGCAGGCGTAGGTGATAAATGAGGGTAAAACGCGGAGTATAGAGAGAAGATGTAATCGAAAACAAGTTTAAGATATCAAAAATGCATAGATATAAAGAGAAAAAATAGTACAAAGCTTAAGCTGTCCAGAACTATTCAAAAAAAGAAAAAGAAAATAGGGAACAGACGATGAAAAGAATACATACAAAAGATAAAGTCGACAAGCGAAGCATACGAATGCGGATGACGGTCAATGATAGGAAAATGGAGCAAAAAAGTATAGTCAAATAGGTACTGAATTTAAACATTGCTCAAGGGGTTGAAAAAGCGAGAAGACGCCATAAACGGCAAGAAAGCCTATGCACTATATTTCCAATGGAATAAAGAAGGCAGAAAAAGAAAGAAAAAGGTGACTAGTAATGTCTCCCCGAACGTGATGAGTTGTAAGGCTGGGAAGGAGAGTGTTGAGAGTCTCTAGATGCATCATTAAAGGTGCTCAGCTTTACTTCCACCTCGCTCAATTGCGATCGCATGCTTCTTACTTCTCTGAGCAATTCTTTAACTGTGGAGCTCAATTCACGGACATCGTGACTACCCAAAACACCAATTATATTTGCGGCACTATTGGAATCCTGATGGTTGGAATTGGAATTGTGGTGGGCAGTTGCGCTTTGGAGGTCGCCATAACCAGAAACAGCTGCCATTCCTGTACTTGCCGCGGTCGAATAAGGGGAAATTGCGATGTCAGAGTCATCCAGATGCTTATTCTCAGACGATTTCCCCATAGCTTTTGTAGTGAGAGGAGATTGACTATGTAGCCCATATGCGCTGTTGTTCACCGGTTGCAGTTGCACTCCATACGACATTTGAGTAAGCTGCTGCTGCTGCTGCTGTTGCTGTTGCTGCTGGGGATAACTCCTAACAGAAGATATTGGTGCTCGAGTAGAAGAATAGTCGGTGGGTGAGGAAGAGGTAAATAAATAGTCATTTCGTTGCTGGTTGAGGCCAGAAGATGAGGAAATGCCACCACTGCCACCGCTCATACCGGATCCATAAGTCGAGTATCCAGCCGATAGATAAGGTCTTGTTAATGAGGAGGAGTCAGTGGTAGTCGAAATCGGGCTTCTGTAAGACTGGGTGGTAGTAATTGTAGCGGAAGAATAGCTTTGGTAGGAGGAAGAGGAAGAGGAAGATATCGACAACGGAGCCATCATAGGTCGCAGTTGCTGGCTTTTGGAAGAGAGAAGCGATTGCTTCAGATTTAGAGTACTATGGGTCTGGCCGTAGGAGGTCTCAGTGGTTGGACCTGGTTCCCCTTGACCCATGACGGGATCAATCACGTCGGCCTCAGCGGTTCGGCCGTGTAGGCTTTCTTTCGTAGGAGAAGAGCGGAAATCGCCAGAGGCCATGTTAGAGGTTGCGGATTTTTGCTCGCGTTGCTTGAAGTATTTCTTGCACTTTTCCAACAGCCTGTCGAGTTCGTTATCGGTGAGCTCGTCTCTGTTGCTTCTCTTTAACTTTTCGTCCAGTCGGGCCTGGAGCAGCCAGTATCTGTCTCTACACTGACGGGGATTTCGATTTTTGCCATTTTTGATAAACTCTGTCGAGATGAAGGAGAAGAAGGAGCGAATGGACTTTGCGCTTCTGATCTGGTTGGGATGCTGGTGGACCAAGGAGACCAAAAGCAGGTCTTCGCTGTCGTTCCAGTTGTTTCTTGAAACCACCTTCTTTTCCGAAGAGGAGGAAGAGTAACCGTGGGCAAAACTACGGTGGCCGACAGTGCCGCTGGAGGAGTCTGTTGCGAGCACAATAGGATTAAGATTTGAAAAACCAGGCCCAGTGCTATAGCTCTTCATCTAAACAATCTGCGTGACAATTGATTACTAGGCAAGGCTGAACAGGAGAAGCAATATGGCAGGTCCGGCAAGAAAGCGCTATTCTGTATAAAAGCTGGGTCTATACAGAGAACCTTACAAGACGGGTCAAGGCAAGGCAAGGCAAGACAAGACAAGGCAAGACCAGACAGAACCGAATAGGACAGAACAGAACAAGACAAGACCAACTGGCTTGACTTTCCATTATACACTCTGAGTGATAATCACCATCCGTCCTCATCATTCTCCAGCGACAAGGCCCGAAAAGAATGTCTGCAAGTCCCGTAATATCACTCGTAAATTCCCCCATCAGGCCCCCAAACAGGATCGGCCGTTCCACTCCTGTGCTGGCCGCGCTCCATCGCTCTCGTCGTCTCCATAATAGAACTTCTTCACAAACCCTTCCCAATTGGCTTTCTGGCCCAGCACAGCTGATTGATGCTTTGTACGCAATGCACCCGTCTGAAACAAGAATTAAATTCCAACTTGCAGCCTGGAAAAACATGAACTTTTGACACTTGCCGGCGTCAGCCCCGGCCGCCGCGAGCGAGAGCCAGTGCCAGAGTCTATGGGCTGCTAGTGCTGTTAGTGCTGCTAGTGCTGCCATTGCTGCCAGGGCTGCCAGGGCTTCTACCGGCCTGGCACGTTCACACGGCCCATGGAAAAACCTCTGCGAACCTTCTACTTTATCCGCTTTTCATGTCTCCCGGCAGGGACTGCCCCCAAACACCCAAACACCCAAACACCCCATTGGCCTGTATCATTCCCACGTTTACGCTTGTGCGCGTAAACACAGGACCCGTCGATGCTGAAGTTGTCCTCCAAGAAAAGATCTGCTCCTTTTTGCCAAGATCACTGGAATCAACCAACGATGGCTGGCGCGACCTCTTCTTTCTCAAACATCATCACCTGCGGCTCTCTGAACGACTACGTCAACGAGTACGCGAGCTACGTGGACGGGCTCACCTCAATTGATCCAGAATCAAAGGAGTCGTTCACTTCCAAAGTGACACCTCTCCTTGGGAAGGAAGATGAAGATGGAACAAGTGAACCAAAGCCAGAGCTTTTCGGAAAGATAGAAGAAAACATTGTAACTCTTAAGAGCATCCCAAATAGCGAGTTTGAAGCCATTTACAACCTGGCTTTCCAGATTCTGTCCTTTGCCCCCAATGTCGACTCCTACCTCCCCAAGATTGTGGCTCATTTGGAGAACATCGCCTCTCCCTCAGCCACTGCCTCCAAGGACAAGGAGAACGCTGCCCTGGTGTTGCCCATTCTCACAAACCTGTTCAATCTCCTGCCCCAGGCATCGAAGGTCAAGCTCACCACATTTCAAGCTGTTCTGAACGTCATTGAGCAAACCAAAAATACCCAATTGCTGGTACCCCTGGCCAACCCAAAAGAACTTGCTGAACGCATAAGGAAACTGAATGCCTCAGAGACAGATCAGTTGGCCATCTACTCCAAAGTTTCCGCTTTGCTTAAAGAATCCCATCCTCGTCTCTCTTATGACGTGCTATTCACGGCCTTGGAGGAACTCCCTTCCTCTACCTACCCCATAACCGTTGGTTTGGTCCAGACCGCAATCAACAGTGAGTTTGTGTACGACTTTGATTCCCTGGCCTCTCTGGATCAGGTCAAGGACCTCGAGTTTACAGAACTTATTCTCTATAAATTGTTGACTGTTTTGAGAACTGGCGATATTGATGCCTACAGGGCCTTCCTGGAAAAGCACGCAAACTTCTTTATTGAGAATGAGTTCAACCAGGACCTGATTAACAAAAAAGTGTTGTACCTGTCTCTGGCTAAGCTCGCCTCTGACACCGTCATAAAGGAGGATAAGCGAATTCTAAAGTATGAGGAGATTGTTGAAAAGTTGAGCCTCCCCATCCAGGTCATTGAAGAACTCATAGTTTCCACCATCAAGGTTGGCCTTATCGAGGGTAAACTAAATCAGGTTGACTCCGAGTTTGAGATCCACAAAATCTTCCCTGTTGGCGAATTAACCGGTGACGATTGGCAACTGATTGAGAAGAAGCTGAGCGAGTTGAAAGTTAGCGTAGGTAGCATTGGACACGTTGTGCAGAATCTACAGGATCAGGCTGTGAAAGAGAAGGAGAAGAAGGAGAAAGCAGCAGAGCAGCAATGATTGCTGCGTCTGAAAAGTAAATTGAGACAAAAAGAAACAGCGAACAGTTTATTCATATATATTTTTGGATTTTTGTTTTGTGATTGACTTGATGGCTGATCGCTCTTTATCCTTCCAATGTCCTTCCACTACCAAACATAATGGACTTCAGAACAAAAAATGGGATATTAATGATTTTGATGTTGAGTTGTATATTGAACAGCTCTTCCAAAGAAGCCCCAGACACAAGAGTATTTGCGTAGTTGGCTACATGCATCCAGAAAGAAAAAAAAAGATAGATGAGCATAGCACTCTGATTAGGTTATAAACGATCCAAGATATTTATCATTGATTTTTTTGACCTCATGTAATTGAAAAATACTCCTTACGTTCATACTTTGTTCATGTTTTTGGACCGTATTCATTATCTGTTGCATCATGCTTCATGTTCAGTATGTATTTCCTAACTGAGTAATTGTTACTACCATATTAGGTGCCGAGCACGTGGAATCGGAGATATTCAGGCACTCTTGCTTCAATTACCAGTTATCAATTGTCAACTGCAAAAATATGATAATAGAATGAGACATTTTCTGCGGGGATCAAAAAACAGAAAAAAAACTTTTTACTGGGGCAAGGTTAAAACCAAGGACTAGCCCAGGCTCAGAGTTGAGAGCTTCACTTGACAATGTAAGAACAAGGCTAATTTTTATTGTTTGCAGTATTTTTTGAGTCCCTGTTAATCAGTTATAAGCTGGAATGATTAGAATAAATTTCCTATCATGTTATCTACGCCCAGGAAGCTAGTACTCGAATAAAAACGGAAACGACAAGAAAATTAGGAATTGACTGTTCTGTTAAATCAGTTTTGCATACAGTTCAGATGAGATCGAGACATCTAACATTTTAGTCTTGTACCAATGAGTGTCCCATGCAGGTTTTTCAATAGAGATCTGACTTGTTAGTCCCTGGAAACCAGATATCCCTCTACTTAAAAAAAAAATAAACGTTTGAAACATTTCAAAGCAAGATAAAGATTTCTTAAGGTCAAACCCTGAGACAGGGAAGAGAGCGGAAATTTTTCTAGAAAGTGGGGAACAAAACTCTCGTTCTGTTCAGCGCCAAATTAGTTTGGCTATTTTTGAATGTTCATTCTTGAATACAGCTTAGACAACATAAAGAATTTCTCATAAAGGGCAAGCAATTTACTTTCTGATTTCTAGTCCCATCATGAATTTATATCTGACGTTGGCAGTAGCCACACCTCTGAAAACTGAAAACCATCTTTTTTCATTTGTAAGTTCTGGATTCTAAAATTTTGTTCTGGAGAATTCACGAAATCTAGAAGAGCAGAACGAATCTACCCAATAAAAGTCTACGCATTGTTTGAACTGGCCTACATGAATTTCTTGAAGTTTAACTACTTGTAAAAACAATATCAGCGCATGAGGTTTTTCTAATCCTCTTTATGAAATCAAGATTATTTATTCTGACTGAGAATTTTCTCAAAGATGATTCTTCATTCACTTTTGACTATGTGCTCCATTCCCAACCTCCACACAAGCTACTAACTCTACCAATTACGATGAGCAGTGCGTTCTTCTCATTGTAGAGCTTGTGCTTTGCATCATCAATAAACAAGAAGCTTAATATAACGAACCTTTACAAGCTGTATGGTTAGGATGGCCATCAAATCTATCCTTGCCTTAATAATCTATTTAGAAGTAAGCATTTTGGAGATAATTACCTTATTGGTTTACTCTTAGGATCGCTTTCGAAAAATTAATAATAATAGGAAAAAAGAATCGAAGGGTTTTAAAGTTGCTTGGAAAGTAATAAAATTGGTAAAGTCAATCAATATGCATTCAGCTATGCACGCTTGATTCAATCTCAGAAGCAAGACATCTTAGGCGAAATTTTACAAATAAAGAAACAACCCTGTAATTTGGGTAGAAAAATAAAAAAAACTCTAAAAATGTTTTTATATTAGTAGCGAAAAATGGTCCGGCACGCATTTCTCCTCCAAAAGTTCCTGAACAGCTACACTCTCTGTTTTAGTCCGTTTGGCATTTTTTTCTAACGTTTCTCGATATGTCGTTTGGATCATTTGTCACGTTCATCGAAGTGTAAAGCATCATTCAAAACATACAGTAGAGTATTCTAGATGGGACGTTCAAGTCGCATTAAATACTCAACTGCCGGGTTAAGCCGGTCCTTTCTAACTCGGCCCTCAAAAGTAGTGCCACAAATGCTAACCGATCAGGTGTATTCTCTCTCTTTCAGACCAGGCCAGGGATAAAAATGCCGTGCTAGAGTTGCTGCTTGTATAAACTAGATTGAATTCTTTTGAGGGTCGCGATTACTCTCGTATTCGGAAATGAATACTTCTGAATTGTAAACTGGAGGAAACTGGTACCTGTAATTGTATCCATTTACTCCAAGAAATTGAATAGAGGTTTTGGACTTTTGACAATAGAACAAGCAATGATGACATTACAAAATCATAGTTCTTAAAAAGTATTTTCATTTGTTTTATCTACAGGTACATATCCGAGTTGTGGGCATAGCTATAGATTCTCTAGTTTCTTTCTTGAGCTTAAATAAATTTGTGAATCGTGACTCTTTAAACTGGGGCAGTCTTTTGAATTAATTGTGTATTTAATTTCCGATTTCCAAGTTCCCCTATGATTTGATGCTTTCATTTTTTCTTTCCCTGGGAAAGAATTCAGGGGAGAGTTAGGTTACCATGACTTTGGTAGATTGTCCACTTGTTCACTTTCAATCCTTTTCAAGTGACGTCATTATCAGGGTGGAATTGAAGTAGAGATCCAAGTTCATCATTGAATATTGAACTTTTAGTAGTTGATTGAGAGCCAACTGGCCATCTCCTATCAAAGGCGTCCTCGTAGAAGGCTGGAGCTAGGCACTGTATCACTTGTAACTAAGTAAACTACTTTTTCCATCGCTGTATGACGACAAATGCGATGCGAGATCCCTATAGGTATTAGAAGGATTAACGAGATTGATGAATTGAGGAACGACCGTTTTCTTGTCAAACATAGGTTGGAAACATTTCATCAGTAAGCCCTGGTCGACTTGAGATAAACGATATAAAAATGAAATTCATCCTGGTCTCTAATCACTAGCCCCTGCAAAAGGGGTTTGAGCAAAAAATGAGAAGAGCGCTTTGGTCAGAGAGAAACTGAACGAAATTCCAATGAGGTTAGGTACAAGATTCACCCAATAAACAAACCGACAATTAGTTTTATTCCATACGAGCCTCTTGAAGCTAAACGATAGTTTTAAGATAACAGTCTAAAGATTTTGTCTGCAAAGAAAAAATAGAGAGTCGTGAAACATTTGAAAAGCATGATCAAAAAAACCTTTTACTAAGGCTTGAAAACTACTTTGGAAGATGTTCCTTTACTTCTAATCAGCTGCTGCCACCGCTAAAACTTTAAGAATTAAGATAATACACGTTGAGTGATCATATAAGAGTGGAAAGCACGTTCTACATGCTGAATGGTTCTACTTCCGCCTACATGCAATCAAGATATGCGCACTGAGATATCCAAGATTGGGCCTCATTTGATACCAAAGTTACAGGAGTGTTAATTTTGCTTTTCGTTTCTCTTGTTTCGACATATCAAACTTTTCAGCAGCTCGTGAATATGCCCAGCCCCTATATTCATACAATAATTTGATCTAGGAAAAACCATAGATTGTACTGGGGCAGAAAATATATGGAATAGCATTAGAAGATTGATATCTAGTTGAAGACTGTTTTTAGAAATACGAATTTGTGTCAATGAGCAGACCACCTTGATAAAAGTAGAACGACACTAAATGCTGATAAACGCTCAACCGGACTCCCAAACCTACAAGTACTGTTGTTTTACTTTATAACAAGAAATCTCTTATCTATATCAGGAACGTGGAAATCGAATAGGTCAATCGTTTTCTTTTTCTAAATAGGCTACCAATGAAACGTAAAAACTAACACCTCACGTCCGGGGTGATAGATAAATCAACCCACCCTACTCTTTAGTAGAACAAGAACCAAGTTTATTCTAGGTCATACCAACTTTCGGGGGACACCTAACACCTGCTAAATAGGTTTGGTGTCTTGTTTCAAGGGTCTTTCATTAGCCGCCGGGTAATACCGCACTACTTGATTCCCCATTCATTCTGCGTCTAACGGTTGTAACATAATTTCTTGTTCGCTTGAAAATTGATGGAAGAGAAACTTGCTGGGATTGAAAGATATGTTAATAGGGTTCGAATAGGGGCTGGACTTTGTTCAACAGTTTACTCTGCGCTGGACAAAAAGACAGGGAAGCTGGTGGCATTGAAAGTCACAGACCCTGATCTTGACATGCCTCCTCATGATTCGCAAAAGGAACGACGGATTCTAGAAGAAATTTCGCGTTTAAATTCTATCTCAAAGGATCCCGAAACGTCAAAGACGAATGCTTATGTAGTCTCCATTTTGGATTCTTTCCATTCCGTTGATGATTTTTACATGATTATGCCATATCTTCCCTACGACTTGGACCATGTTATCAGAAAGTACTCAAGAGCACGGTTTCCTGACTTGGGCGGTAGCAATGGAAGTCCAACAGCGATCCAATACAAGAACCAGCTTCCTGAGAGAAGGGCAAAAGAGATTATTTATCAGATATCGTGTGCTCTGCGGTTTCTACATTCTCACGGAATCATTCACAGAGACGTCAAACCAAGCAATGTTTTATTCCAAGGACCTGACAGCGCGGCAATTCTTTGTGATTTTGGGATTGTTTGGGTGCCTCCTAATAACAAGGGGAAAGAACCCCCTGATGATAAGCATACAGATGTTTGCACTGGGGTTTATAAAGCACCAGAGCTGATCTTTGGCATACGGGACTATTCAGCCAGTGTTGACATGTGGAGTTTTGGGGTGCTTATCTCACAGCTTTACACCAATGATGGCAAGCCTATTTTTACAATTGCATCAAGCGGGAGCGATCTATCATTGATTTTTTCCATTTTCACAAACTTGGGAACACCTTCTGTTGAGTCATGGCCAGAGGTTTCCAAATCCTCTTTTGCTGAAGCGGACTTCACAAAGCATGAGGGCAAAAGCCTGCAAAAGCTAATGCCTAGAATTCCAGACATTGTGAAAGTTGATATTCTTGAGCGGCTATTGGTTTTCGAGTCGGGAAACCGAATATCCGCTGATCAACTGTTGAAACTGCCATATTTTCAAGACTTTAGCAATTGAGGCTTACTAGAGTTACTACAAGCATCAACAAGCTGGACTCTACAATAGGAACTTGATGAAACGAATATACTGGTACAATTTTTTTCGTCATGTTTTAAGCTCTAAAATCAAATAGAACAAGGGTATCGTAAAACAATCTATACAATCTCAGAAACAGCTAATTACCTAGCTGTCTTTTAGACTGGGCCAGTATGGCCTATTCCTCAAAATCCATGGGTGTGATTTGACATCCTCAAGGGGATATCTCCTTTCCGGGTCATGTTGAAGGAGCTACAAGAAATGCTGTTAGTATTGCCAATTGGGTACAAGATACACCATTAAAAAACATACCTTTTTTATCAAGTCTGCCGCATCGGGAGATACATAGGGAGGTATTCTCAAATCCACTCTTGCAATCCTTCTGTATGTGGCCGAAGTCCCATTTTCTTCAAAAGGGGGATTGCCAACCAAGAATTCGTACATGAGGATCCCCAACGCCCAAATATCAACCTTTTCGTTGTGGTCTTTTGCTTCAACCATCTCGGGAGGCAAATAATCTAGAGTACCGCACATTGTTGTTCTCCTTGAGGAAGGAGCATGTACACTCCAACCAAAATCGGATATCTTGATAATGTTGTCAAACCCAAGCAAGATATTCTCTGGTTTTATATCACGATGAATGATGTGCTTTTTATGGAGATACGACAAAGCAGAGGCCATTTGGTAAATAAACTATGGTCATTGTTAATTCTGTTTTTATCTTGTTAATGCTTTAAAAGACAATGCTGACTTACGTGGGACGCCATAACATCTGAAAACCGGCGCTTTTTCTTTAGCAAACCGTAAAGTTCTCCATGAACCACGTATTCAAGAATAAGATAAACTCGAGTGGCATCATGAAAGTGCCCGTACAGCCGAAGAATATTGGGGTGCCTAAACAGTTTGTATTAGTACCAAGCCGCAAGTGCAATCTCGGAAAACAGTCATACCTCAAGTTTGACTGGATCTCAACTTCTCTTCTAAACTGTTTCTCAATTTTGTAACCGATCAATTCTTTTTTCTCCATGACTTTTAAAGCACAGACGTATCCTGTTTGTTTGTCCCTTACACAGTAAACTTTTCCGAACTTTCCCTTTCCTAGTTTTCTTCCAACTTCAAAGTCATTTAAAGAGTATTTTCTTAGTTGAGGCGGAGACGAAGAGGAATTTCCACCAGAAGAAGCAACGTTAAACCCGGAGGATGGGATTCCCGAGAGTGGATTTGAGTTTTTGAGGGTGGTTCGGTCAATTGTGAAGGAAGGCCTTCTGGGTAGATAACTTCCGCCAGAGGCTGCTGAACCCATAACAGCGTTCTGCTGTTGACTTGCAATTCTCTTTGGAGACACAGCAGAGGAAGGAGGACCCATGCTGGTCTTATAACCTCCAGTTCGTTGAAGGGATGAGAGCTGCTTACCACTTGCTGCCTGGCCCTTCTGGGGCCCATTGAGAGCTATTTTAACAAGCGGATGTCTCTGCTGTTGGCTGGTCTGAGAGCTGGAATTTACTGCCATTCCCAATGGCTTGATACTTGTCTAGAAATATGGTCAAAGTTAGATAAAACGAGAAGGTTGTGTTTAAAACGGGCATACTCGAATCCTTGAAGATGGATTGACATTCTCATTCAGAGAAACTCGCGACATGCGAGACTCCAAGGCTTTGACGGAGGACATAGAGATGGGTAGAAAAATGAACTTGACAGAAAGCACAAAACACAAAAGAGAAAAGAGAAGAGAGAAGAGAAAACAGAGAAGAACAGCAAAACCGATGGAGATGGCTTCCCAATCGGGAAACCAATAAATACTCCAATTTGCGTTGTTAGAACAACCCACGTGATTTACACAAGTCCACGTGACACGTTTTTTATTGAAATTTGCGTGCTTAGAAGAGAAACGCTTTGATTGGGGAAAAGGCGAAAAAAGTTCTTTTCCTTTTCTGTTCATGTCCCTGATACCGAAGCAGAGGTTATAATTTTTCTGTACCTGTGGATTGAGGAAGCGGCAGTATACAATAACTGGATAACATTGTATTTTCAAATTTTGAAGTATGGGACTAGATTCGATCCTTGACAAGTGGCATACGGTCAGATTGCCTGTGCTTTCGCTTCTCGGAGTAGTTGCCTGCATTTATTGCCTTGTAACTGTTAAGGATGTGGGCCAAGTGCTTGATCTCTCTAGCGAAAAGGAGTTTGAGAAAGGCGAAAATGAAAAGAAAGTGGTCAAAAAGCCACAACAGAATGCAAAAGATGTAGTGACTGTGGAGGAGAAGGATGAGGCTAACGTATCTACTCAGGTCAAGACTAATAATAAGGATAGCCAGAAGAATAGCAAGATATATGCAATCGACTTTACAACATCAGGACCTGTTTCTGGAATCGTTCCAACTATAACAAAGCAAAAACGAGTACCAAAGCGTATATCGGGGAAGAAAAACTTTGAAAAGCTGGCAAGCGCAAAGAGATTAGTTGATTCAAAGAAAGCATGCGGTCTATCGAGCAAAGTGGTGATTTTTTACTCCACACTAACTGGCACCAGTGAACGGTTTGCAAAGCAGTTATTGGAAGAATTGAGTCCAAAGTTAAGGGTGGAACCGACCCTGTTGAACATTGATTACATAGAGGTTGATGATTTCTTCCTAGCAACAAAAGGAAACCCAGTGATTGAAGATTTGTCCTCGACTGTTTACCTGTTCGTTGTCCCTTCATACGAAACTGAATCACCATTAGACTATTTTATTGAAACCATCATTGACATATACAACGATTTTCGAATCGACAAAAAGCACTTGGAGAAACTAGCTGGCTTTGCAGTGTTTGGCCTTGGGGATAAGGAAGGATGGCCCGAAGCTGAAGGCAAGTTTTGCTACCAGGCAAGACTGGTCGACAAGTACATGGCAAAGCTTGGAGCGCCACGAATATTTCCAATGGGGTTGACTTGCACCAAGACTCAGGATGGACAGAAAGAGCTGGCAGAGTGGAGTGGGCTATTGGCGGAGAGTCTGGCAGATCCATCGCCACCGGTATCTATCCAAATAGTCGATTCAGATGACGAAGACAATGAGCTTTTCTCGGACCCAGAAAGCGAGGACAGCGGCAGCGGGCTTATCGATGTCGAAGAGATGGGCCAGGTGATTAAGAACTCGAAGCTGTCGAGAAGCCGAGACTCGGGGTTTGATGAACTTGCAGTAAATGTCAAACCTGAGTCGGAAAAGAAGGAGATGGTTGCAAAGGACTCTCCCACGTACAAAGCGCTCACAAAGCAGGGCTACACTGTAGTCGGGAGCCATTCTGGAGTGAAGATATGTCGCTGGACAAAATCTGCTCTAAGGGGCCGCGGATCTTGCTACAAGTTTGCGTTCTATGGAATCAAATCGCACTTGTGTATGGAGACCACTCCCAGTTTGTCCTGTTCGAACAAATGTGTCTTTTGTTGGCGGCATGGAACGAACCCAGTGGGAACTACGTGGAGATGGCAGGTAGACTCTCCACAGGATATTTTTGAAGGAGCTCTCCAGGGCCATTACTCCAAGATCAAGCAGATGAAAGGAGTCCCCGGAGTGAATGCTGCTAGGTTTGCGGAAGCCTTTAGAGTCCGACACTGTGCTCTTTCACTGGTAGGCGAGCCCATTTTCTACCCCCATATCAACGAGTTTGTAGGACTGCTCCACAAGGCCAAGATATCGAGCTTCTTGGTTTGCAATGCTCAGCACCCCGAGCAGTTAAAGGCAATGAACCAGGTCACCCAGCTTTACGTTTCCATCGATGCCAGCACAAAGACTTCTCTTAAAAAAGTGGATAGACCGCTGTACCGAGACTTTTGGGAGAGACTGAATACTTGTCTAGATATTTTGAGGGAGAAGCAGAACCAACGGACGGTGTTCCGTTTGACTCTTGTGAAAGGCTTCAACATGGGCGACATCGAGGGCTATGTCGACATGGTAAAACGAGGCCTACCTTGTTTGATCGAGATCAAGGGAGCCACTTTCTGTGGATCGTCTTCCGGCAACGGGAACCCGTTGACAATGCAGAACATTCCTTTCTACGAGGAGGTCAAAAAGTTTGTGCTTGGGCTCAACGAGGCTCTGGCTAAAGAAGGGCTGGAGTACGATATTGCCGCGGAACACGCCCACAGCTGCTGTATTTTGATGGCCCAGACTCGGTTCAAGATCGACGGGGTCTGGCACACCCATATCGACTATGCCCGGTTCTTCGAGCTGCTGGAGGAGGGCGCGCGCTTCGGGCCCATGGACTACGTGGCTCCCACGCCGGACTGGGCCTGGTGGGGCAGCGAGGCGGCCGGCTTCAACCCCGAGGACACCAGGTTCGTGCGCAAGAAGGGAAAGGCCCGGGTGTCCGCCTAGAAGGTTCCAATCTCTCTGGATGGCTCCAGAGGGCTCCCACGGAGGTTCGCGGGCTGTCTCCTGATCCCCAGAACTCTCGCGAAGGTTCCACCCACACCCGGGTCATGTGACTGCGGCAGCTCATCGCCAGGTGTGGAACCATCTAGAGAAACTGGGCTGGAGCGGTATAAAAGGGGGTTTGGACCTCTGCCCGTTTAGATTCTTGTTTTCATACTTGTTTTTATACAATAATCACATTACTTTTCATTTATTTATCACAACATGACAAAGGCAATTGGAATTGACTTGGGTACAACCTATTCTTGCGTTGCACACTTTGCCAACGATCGAGTGGAGATCATTGCAAATGACCAAGGAAATAGGACAACTCCGTCTTTCGTCGCTTTCACAGATACGGAGCGCTTGATTGGCGATGCTGCAAAGAATCAGGCCGCCATGAACCCAAAGAATACAGTTTTTGATGCAAAGCGTCTAATTGGCAGAAAGTTTTCAGACCCAGAGGTCCAAGGTGATATGAAGCATTTCCCGTTCAAGCTTGTAGACGCTGGTTCAGGAAAGCCCAAAATCCAGGTCGAGTTTAAAGGGGAAACCAAACTGTTTACTCCAGAGGAGATTTCTTCTATGGTTTTGACCAAAATGAGAGAGACTGCAGAAAGCTACCTGGGGGATAAGGTCACCGATGCCGTGATAACCGTTCCTGCTTACTTTAACGATTCTCAGAGACAGGCAACTAAAGATGCTGGGCTCATTGCTGGCTTGAATGTTCTCCGAATTATCAATGAACCTACCGCTGCTGCAATTGCCTATGGCCTGGACAAAAAGGGACAAGGCGAACACAATGTTCTAATTTTTGATCTTGGGGGTGGCACCTTTGATGTGTCTCTACTCTCCATTGATGATGGTATATTTGAGGTAAAGGCCACCGCTGGTGATACCCACTTGGGTGGCGAGGATTTTGATAACAGACTGGTAAACCATTTTATTACAGAGTTTAAGAGGAAGAACAAGAAGGATATTTCTGGAAACCAAAGAGCACTAAGAAGATTGAGAACGGCTTGTGAGCGGGCGAAAAGAACCTTGTCCTCATCGGCACAGACTACAATTGAAATCGATTCGCTTTATGAGGGCATTGATTTTTACACCTCCATTACGAGAGCCAGGTTTGAAGAGCTTTGCCAAGATCTTTTCAGAAGCACTTTGGAGCCTGTTGAGAAGGTGCTGAGAGATGCAAAACTGGACAAGGGTGCTGTGAACGAGATTGTTCTCGTTGGAGGATCCACCCGTATCCCCAAGGTTCAGAAGCTTGTTACGGATTTCTTTAACGGCAAAGAGCCCAACAGGTCGATTAACCCTGACGAGGCAGTGGCCTATGGTGCTGCTGTCCAGGCTGCCATCCTTTCTGGTGACACAACTTCTTCAAAGACACAGGATTTGTTGCTATTGGATGTCGCTCCTCTATCTCTTGGTATTGAGACAGCGGGAGGTGTCATGACAAAGCTTATTCCTCGAAACAGTGTTATTCCTTCCAAGAAGTCTGAAATCTTTTCGACATATGCCGATAACCAGCCTGGCGTTTTGATTCAGGTCTACGAAGGTGAGCGTGCAAGAACCAGAGATAACAACCTGCTTGGAAAATTTGAGTTGAGTGGGATTCCGCCTGCACCCAGAGGAGTTCCACAAATTGAGGTTACATTTGATATGGATGCAAATGGTATTCTAAATGTGTCTGCCGTTGAGAAAGGGACTGGGAAGTCAAATAAGATTACCATCACCAACGACAAGGGAAGACTCTCGAAGGATGAGATTGATCGTATGGTTTCAGAGGCAGAAAAGTACAAGGCTGACGACGATAAAGAAGCTTCAAGAATTGCTGCAAAGAATGGTCTCGAGTCGTATGCGTATTCATTGAAGAATAATATGAGCGAGGAGAAATTCAAAGAGAAGGTTTCTCAAAGCGACAGGGATCATTTGGAGAAGGCTATTAACGAGGCTATAGAATGGTTGGATAGTAACCAGACGGCCTCAGAGGATGAGTTCAAGGATAAGCAAAAGGAGCTGGAAGGTGTTTCCAACCCAATCATGATGAAATTCTACGGTGCCGGTGCCGGTGACGGTGGTATGCCTGGTGGAGCTGGAGGATTTCCTGGTGGTTTCCCTGGAGCTGGAGCTGGAGGTGGTAGCGGTCCTTCTGGAAGATCATCAGGGCCAACAGTTGAGGAAGTTGATTAATCAAGTTTGTATTTATGACCTTGGGTGGAATTTTCCACTCTTCATTTTCTCTGTTGCTTTAAGAGTGGATGGATTTTTGTGATTGTTTGGTGTTTTAATTGGTTACATATCCTTAGTGAAAGTTGAATAAAATGCTAGGTTATAGGCCTATTCAGATTGAGCATTGATGTTTGTCAGATAAAACAATAAAAGACGTTTATTTGGAGAAGAGATTCTATATCCGGATGGTTGCATTGCGTAAACGTCCAGGAACAGGAAAGTCGCACATGTTCCGTAGCTGAAAGATTCAATAAATCTCTACTCGCGGCTAACTGCAAGATCTGAAAAAAACTATTCTGCCGGGTTTGGTGGACAGTAGTGGTGGATTTTCGTCCACACCCCCAGGTTGTGTTTTGTTCCACCAGACTCCTACAGAATCAGTTTCTCCGTTTCACACCTGTCAAAAAAAAAAAAAGATGGCCAAAGCATCAGTCAAGAAAAGGGCACAAGCCAATACACAAGCATTGAAAACCCTTCATACGGCTTCTCTCGTGATCAACACACTCACAATCACGGCGCGGTACCTTTTCAAGAGACCTCCTTCGCTTACAACTTTTTTCATCTTATCGATCCCCGCGTGGCTCCTCGAGTACTGGATAGAGAAAATCGGAAGACCCAAATACAGCAGCAGTGGCGAGCTGATCAGCGGCGGAGAGGACTTGGAACAGGAAGGACTGACCGAGTATATTTTCGACGTGATCTATGTTACGTGGATATGCTCGCTACTGGGGATCCTATTTGGAAGCTCCAAAGTGTGGTGGCTCTATCTTGTGGTAAGCAGGACAAACTAGCGTTTCCGTCTCTACCAGTGCTAACCCTCCACGCCTCTAGATTCCTGGGTACGCTGGCTACAAGGGCTCGCGGTTCATGACCAAGGGCCCAGCAGGCCCAGCAGGCCCACCGTCCGCTGAGACCGAGAGCGAGGGCAAGTCCAAGAGACAGGCCAAGCTGGAAAAGCGCCAGCAGAAGCAGCCCGGCTGGCAGAAGTTCCGGTAAAAACACGCACGACGGGTAAATCTCAGCACGGCGGGAACGGAATGGAATGGAAGACCGTGCCCAGGTTTACCTCTGCGCGTAACAGCGGGCACGGACAGCTTTAAGTAGGCGCTGGCTTCTTTTCTCCCTCTCTCTCCCTCCCTCGCCCATCCATATAGAATCATCTCATCTCAATATGAACGAAGGTATGTGTATCTGAGTCCTATCGTCTTGTAGGAGGCCTCTGTCTTCGTATCGGGTCCTGCGGGAGGAATTGGCCGATTTGTAGGTCCATAGCTACACAAGATCACCCCCAGATCGCTGGCTCCGCGGTGTTGTTGCTGTTGTTGGCAAGGCAGCCCCGAGGGAGATCAGACGCCTTTGGCTGGAATTGAAGATCACATTCCACTATCGCCTCCCACATGAGTGTCTTTCTCTTCGATTGCAACATTACTCCTGTTTGATCTGGCTAGTTCAGTCGCTTATGGTCCAGGTCTGGGTTTGTGTCTGGCTCTGGATCTGGATCTGAACGTGTTTGCCTGAGTGGTTTAGTCGGGCATTTGAAATTGCTGGTCAACTCAACATCCCTTGATTTGCTCTTCCTCCCTGCCTATGATTGATCTCTACTCGAATCTTATTTTGCTAACTTGCCTATTTTTCTCCCTCATGTAGAAGAAGTTGTTGCTGTATGTGAACTGATCTGATGGTCTATTTGGCTAGCTTTGGTCTCATTGACTGCCCAATTTGTTTGTCCTTCAACTTTTTGCACTTCTTTTGGTGTAACTCTCGACCTCAATCAGCCAGCCACATATGCCCCATACTTACTAACGACGACACCGTCAAACGTTTTAGCTCGTCATCGATAACGGTTCCGGTATGTGCAAAGCCGGTTTTGCCGGTGACGACGCTCCCCGTGCTGTTTTCCCGTCTATCGTTGGTAGACCTCGTCACCAAGGTATCATGGTCGGTATGGGCCAGAAAGACTCCTACGTTGGTGATGAGGCCCAATCAAAGAGAGGTATCCTCACTCTGAGATACCCTATCGAGCACGGTATCGTCACAAATTGGGATGATATGGAGAAGATTTGGCATCACACCTTCTACAACGAACTGAGAGTCGCTCCTGAAGAACACCCTGTGTTACTGACGGAAGCCCCTATCAACCCGAAATCAAATCGTGAAAAGATGACCCAAATCATTTTTGAGACTTTCAATGCTCCAGCTTTCTACGTCTCTATCCAGGCCGTCCTTTCCCTTTACGCCTCTGGTCGAACAACCGGTATCGTTTTGGACTCTGGTGATGGTGTTACCCACGTTGTGCCCATTTACGCTGGTTTTTCTCTACCACACGCCATTCTCCGTATCGATTTGGCTGGTAGAGACTTGACAGACTACCTCATGAAGATTTTGTCCGAGCGTGGTTACTCTTTCTCGACAACTGCCGAACGTGAAATTGTTCGTGACATCAAAGAGAAACTGTGTTATGTCGCTCTCGACTTTGAGCAAGAGCTTCAAACTGCTTCCCAGTCTTCCAGCTTGGAAAAGAGCTACGAGCTTCCTGACGGCCAGGTTATCACAATTGGAAATGAGCGTTTCCGTGCCCCTGAAGCTCTGTTCCACCCTGCTGTTTTGGGCCAGGAAGCTGCTGGTGTCCATGAAACAACTTTCAACTCTATCATGAAGTGTGATGTTGATGTCCGTAAGGATTTGTATGGCAACATTGTCATGTCTGGTGGCACTACAATGTTCCCTGGCATTGCCGAGCGTATGCAAAAGGAGATCACTTCACTGGCACCTTCCACAATGAAGGTCAAGATTATTGCTCCTCCAGAGAGAAAGTACTCTGTCTGGATTGGTGGTTCCATTTTGGCTTCTTTGTCTACGTTCCAACAGATGTGGATTTCAAAGCAGGAGTACGACGAGTCTGGACCTTCGATTGTGCACCGCAAGTGCTTCTAAGTCTAGCCCATGTCGGTATCTCCTTGGTCTCTCTGTGTTGGTTTGGTTGTAAACGTGAGATGGAGATGATTTTATAGTAAAGCTTTTTGTTTGCTTCAATTTTCATACACTGTCTGTGATTGAATAAAAAAAGATTCAAATGTGAAAGATGTTCAGTACTAGGCATATTCGTGTGTAAAAAGCATACTCGGCGTAAATGTGAGCACTCTTCCTCATCAACTTCTTTAAATTCTCAACATCAGACTGGTTTGTTCATCAAGAAAGCAAGATGGCCGGTTTCCGGAAACTTCCGCTTTCCAAAAGCGATATGAGATCGCGGATAATGGGTATAGGCTGGATGCTGGGCACAATAGGAGGAATATTCTGGGTTGGTTCCAAGTACGAACTTGTATGTGGTCCGTTTCAGCTTTGAAAAAGACCAGTACTAATGGCCCTGTGTTCTAGATCAAATTTGAGCCTGCTCCACCTGTTGAATACGACTCGGATGGGTCCATAAAAGCACGTCCTTTTAGCTACAAGACCCAGCCAATGCAGCCTTTAAAACTGAAAGAAGGTGCCACACCAATACGGCTCCCCTTCTTTGGGAATGGAAATGGAGAGCTCAGTGATCAGAGATATGTAGCGCTGGCCCTGACCAAAGAAGAGCTGGAGCAACTGCAAGAAAGCGAAAGCAGAAAGTGAAGAGGGATGTTGAAAATATCCGTCATGGCTTTTATATCACTATTACTAAGGAACTATATCAGGGTAAGGATAACCCCACGAAGAACTATGATACATCAAACAGCAAAAAGGTCAAAAAGAATAGATTGTGTAGTTAAGAGAACGATGGCAGTCAAAGAGCAATAAAATCTGTTTCATTGAGTCATGCTAGAGATTTGCATAAAACTGAAATGATTGTTTCTCAGTGAAAATCAAGCAACAGTATAGCAATCGAAGAGATAAAAGAAAGAAAAAAAAAATGTGCTGGTATAAATCAAGCCGCTTCCTGAGCCTTTTCCTCATCTTCATCTTTCTGGTTTTTAACAAAATCTTCGTATGCTGCGTAGGCCTCTTGGAATCTAGCTTGAAATAGATCTTCATCCTCAATCAGGGCAATCACCTCATTGTTATCCAAATCAAGTATCATGCCCGTCAGCTTACCGGCAATATCTGGGTTCTGAACTTTCTCATTGCTCAATACCTTAGGATATAGAATTTCTCCCAGTATTCTCTTGTGTTGGTCAGCTGGCGCTGAGCTGAGAACATCACCAATACTCTGAGAAGGTGGTGGCATTGGCGCGGTTTCTGGCGATGCTCCTAAAGGCCTTTGATCTGGGCGAGCACCACCTGGAGCAGGAAACTCGTTAAAGGGGGCGTTGGCTGGTATACCATACACTGGAACTTGCTGTCCACCAGGCCCAGCTCTATCCCACTGGCCCTGTGGTGGAATAGGTCCACGCCCTGGTATCATTGGTTGGTTCTGTGCCCCAAAAGGAATGCCCGCTCTTGGAGGTAGGTATCCAGACTGATGCTGGCCAAAATACATTGGCTGCATATAGGGCATTCCCCCATGAGGGCCATGCTGATATCTCATTTGATTTCTGGATTGTAATTTGTGGTCCAAGTGCCCGCGACGAGTCTCTTTCTTTTGGGCAAGCGCAACATAGAGATGTTGACCAGATAATTGCCGCTGGTTCATTTCGGTAATAGCTTTTGTTGCTTCTTCTGGTGAAGAGTAGCATACAAATCCAAACCCTCTAGACTTGCCATTGTCATCGGTCATAACCTTGGCTGATGTAATAGTTCCAAAGGGAGAAAACTCTTGTCGCAACTTTTCATCGTCTATTTGGTCGCTCAGGTTCTTGATGAACAGGTTCACTCCCTGATATTTATTGTATTTCTCCTGTCGAGCTGCCTCGTGCTTTCTCTTGAGTTCTTCAATTCTTTCATACTTCTTTTGAGCGCGGCCAACGTACAAATTATGTCCCTTGTATTCATATTCATTAAGGGATTCAACAGCCTTAACAGCACTCTCGTGGTCTTCATAATTGACAAATCCAAAGCCACGAGACTTTCCATCGTTATCCAGGCTGATGGCCACTGAAGTAGTGTTTCCATGTTTTTCAAACAATTCTTTAAGTTCTTCCTTGGTTACATCGTCGCCAAGGTTCTTAACATAAACATTGGTGAAATTGGCTTTAAGCTCCTCTGCCTTGGATAGTCTTTCTTTACGCGAAATGTGTGGACCCACGTACACCTCGAGGTTATTCAAAAGCATACCGTTTACATTCTGAATCGCAGATTCTGCTGCCTCGGCAGTTTCATAGTGGACAAACCCAAAGCCCTTGGATGCTCCGTATTTGTCTGTAGCAACTTTGCAAGAGAGAATCTTTCCAAACGCTGAGAAAGTATCATGAAGTGCCTTGTTATCAATAACAGGATCCAAGTTCTTTATGAAAATGTTACCAGCTCCACTTCTTCTTTTCGAAGGATCCCTTTGAGACCACATAATTCGGCAAGGAACACCTTTCAGTAAAGTGTAGTTCAGCTCCTCAATGGCACGCTCACTATCGGCTGCTGAGTGAAGGTTTACATAGCCATATCCCAAAGACCTTTTGGTAATGGCATCACGACATACACGAATGGAGGCTACTGGGCCAATTGATGAGAATAGCTCGTACAAAGTTGCTTCATTGACCTCAGGGTGAAGTTCCCCCACATATAAAGAAGCGTTAACCTCCGAGAACGACCTATTGCCTGATGAGCTAGAAGTAGGAGCTGTGGTCTCTTCAGTTTCATTAGCAGTAGTATCAGTATCCTCAGATTTTGGGTCATTGATGGATAGTTTTTCAAGAGCCTGTTCAGCAGCGGCTGTTGCAGCGTCAGACGACATTTTAATTGATTTTGAGTTCTGAGTTATTTTGAGAAAAGAAAATGGAGATCAAGATCAACAATGACAGGGCAGATGTTGTTGAAAATTTTTTTTGCTTCTGAAAGAGTACCAGCAAATAGAGTTGAAACTTGCTAAGCGATCAAGCTTTCTGAAAATAAGAGTATATAAATGTCTGTAGGATGAATAAAAACGCTGAAGCTTCCAAGCCGGTTTTTAGGAAATTGAAGCTGAAGAAGTCAAGGGAGAAAAGTTGTGGAACTAAGTTTTCAATTTTTTTCCTGAAGTTGTTTTTTGGGAGGTGTTATGGTGATCACGTGAATTTTAATGAATCTATTTGGTCTGAGTTCCCAATACTAAAAAAGGAAGTAAAAGTACTGTTGAGGCTCATAGCTACTCTTTTTATCTCCTGTGTAAGTGTATGCTTTGTGATCCAGCTCTCTTGGTACGAGAAGCATATGTTATGTGTTTATTAGCGCCCTCCCAAATATTGAGTATCAACCACTTGATACAACTTCAATGCAATTCAATCTGTAAGACCAATTTATTGCACTCATTAAGTTTTAGCGGCCAATCATCCCCGATTGTAAAAGTGCCACAAGTTATAGTAGAAAGAAAATGAAAGTGCATGCTTAAAAGAATGACTTGAACTTGAACATAAAAAGATTATCCTCATTAAAAAAAAGATCATATTCTTCAATGTCATCTTGTATACATGTATATACTATTTGTCCCAACCAAGAAACAAAACAAACTGAACTAACTATATTGGTACAATAAAAGCAAACGAAAGCAAAACAAGAATGAAAAGCAAAGGCAAACAGGCGCCGTCTAATGTTGAACTGGGTATTGATAATTCAAATATCCCACGCCAAGAAAGGAAGTGGAATTGGATGTTCCGGTGGAAGAATAACCTAGTTTCTGAAACCCATCTGATCCCTCTGAATCATGATACTGATTATTGGACAGGTTACCCAAGTAAACTTTAGAAGATGGTGATATGCAGTTAGCGTAAGGGTAGTACTGGAGCTGACCTGGTGTTTGCGCCTGGCCTGTGGATTGTGAGGAAGTTTGACCTGGAGATGAAGACTGCTGATAACTGCTGGCATTGCCATAGGTTGAAGTATAGCCCGTGGCATAGCTTCTGGGATGAGAACTGGGACTTGATTCCGCGGCTGTGGAACGGGCTGGCTCCGATATCGTGCCCAAGCCATCGCCTAACCCAGATGAACCGGGATTTGAAGAGGCTGTGGTTACTGCAGCAGAAGAACCATAAGCGCTGATCCCTATTGGAGATGTTGGGTTCAAGTAAAGAGACTTTACAGAGCTTGGTTGCTGAAGTGAGGACGAATCAGAGAGGTTCTGGTATATGCCCTGTGAGGATTGTTGATCACTTAGAGTAGAGTAATTGAGCCTTCCAGATGTCTGCCGCTGGTGAGATGATTGCAGAGATAGAGCTTGTGCAACTGGCAGGGTTGTTCCGTGATAGTCTCCATATTGAACTACAGACGTCCCATAAAATGAAGTTCGATTCTCAAAGTCCTTATTCCTCGTACTTCCCTCTTTTTCTCTCTTTTTCTGTTCTTTCCAAAGCTTGCGCATCTCTTTAAACTCTCCTGGCCTCCTTCGGCCACCATGGTTCTGTGTGAGGACGTGTGCATTTAAATGGTTCAAGGTTCCATAGCCCTTTTTGCATCCTTTATAGCCACAGATATAGATCCTCTCTATTTCACTGTATTTTCTCCTCGGACGTTTCTTTGGTTTAGTTGTGTAGACGCTGCTGTTTCCATTATGGTGATTTGAATACTGATTGGGCCCTGAGCCATAGATACTACTCGAAGTATCCATTTTAGTCTATTCCTTTTCGTTTACTTTGAATTCGATTGTCCTTTTTAAATTGTAGTTTATCGTGTTGCGTTTATTATGGTATCTAAGGAAATTTAAAACAGCACACACGTTCCAGTCAGGCTTTTATGTGTTGTAAATGTTGAGGAGGCACAAATGGTTTAAATACCACAAATACAAGATGAGCTTTTGCGACAAGAGAGGAAAAGCCTATGCAAGCCGAATCTCAAAAAGTTTATTGCAACAAGTAGCACTCTTTATTTTCTAGTTTGAGTTGCATCAGATTTTACATTTCAAAGTTAAATGCTTTATTTCTCCACCCCTCTCTCAGCAAGCATTTGCCCTGTGTTTGTTTTTCCAGATGTCTGGTAGTGTATTGTATCTTACTTTTGTTACCAAATGAAAAGGATACCACGAAAGAAAGCAATACCGCATGTTGAGATCTTTCTATCTCTCTGATTTACAAACGTCAAAAAGGCACAGGGATATATTCCGCTCTTCTTACTCTATGGGATAAAAAGAATGCAGTGTTTGCTCCTTTTAGATGAAATCAGAGCATTATGTAGGATACTTTGTTAAACTTCACTGCTCCACCAACAAACAAGTTGCCTATTTCGGAAAGGACAACCTTAAATATGCATGTCGTGCCCTTACATTCAATATCTCAGAACAGTTGGTACTGATGAGGATAATTCCGAAAGGGTTTTCTGGTAAGTGGGGCGCCTTGGGGGAGTATCATTTTTTGTCACGCTCGGTTTTGCACTGTCGCACAGACTGCTTGCCATGTATGGAGACATAGATTGACAGACAGCTTGATTAGCGAGGAGAATCTGATAGTTTTCCGAGCCAAAGGTGCATTAGGCAGAACCTTAAAAATGGTCGGTCTTTCCACCAGACATATCGGGCGAGTGATTTACTTTAATTTTCAACATCCTATTTTATGTTCTCCATTGGTGAAAATTCGACATTGGTCATTAACTGGTTGCTCGTTTGAAAAGGGGCCACAATTTTTTGGTATGAGAGCATCTGTACTTTTTAATCTATGAACTAGTTTATCCGAAGACTGGATACTCTTTAAAATCTTTGAGCAATTTCAATACACCAAAAAAAAGAAAGCAAATGGTGAAAGGTTTGAATATTCACAACGCAAAAGTGAAAAGGAGAAAAACAGGTTCTTCATAGAGAGACATCTTCATTTGATTTAGCAGGTATGTATTCGGCATTTCCCTGTCTAAAATGAGATCTATGATTAATCAGATCTAAGGTCAAGGCACATCTTTGGACTAGCGTCTGCGAAAAGAATTTCATTGTTGCACAAATTCTTAAGCTTTGAAAGAATCATTTAAATCATTTGCTTTTCTGTGTGGAAAGAAAGACTCTATTGAATACCAAACTATTCAACAAGTTTCTGGTTTTTCTGATAACAGACTTTTAATCGGCAGATGAACAGAGTTGAACCGTTCAAATAAAACACCGAGTATATTTAAATTCTCGTGAGATTTTGTTTGAAAGGTATGCTTAGCTTCCTAAAGTGTGTGAACTAGTTTATTTTTGGTCAAACTAATCAGTGAATTAAAAGCGCTCAGCGCCACTAGCTTATATTGGCTTCTCCACTATCATTGTGATTAAGACACCGCCAACATGCTACTATTCCGATTGCGAGTATGTTCGAGAAGGGACCCTTAGAGAACAGGCGTCATCATTTTATATTGCTGAATTGCTACCAATCCCCGAAAATCAGTTGATTCCATGATAATCGATGCTTGGTTGCAAGTTCTGCTTCAGATATGTTATTTTCTTATTTTTGAGATTGCAAAAGTTCAGGGTTGAGAGTCAATGGGCCTTGCATACATAAAGTAAGCTAGACCATTAGGCTATACATCTTCAGTCACGAATTCAAACAAGCCGCTCCCGGGCTACAATGATTTACTCCACATCTTTCAGGACTATAGTCAAAATTGCAATGTTCGGGTTCTGTGCTGTAAAAGCATGAAGTCTTTTCGAAAGCCAAACTAAGTCGACTGTTGCAAAACTTGTAGTTAAATGGCTGGGTTGGTGATAAAAGCCTGTTCTTTTTTTGCAAACTCGCTGGTACAACCAAGGAAACAACAAAATAAACTCATCTGGTATCTATATTTGCATTTGGTTTTATCTGCTAGTTTTTGCCGTTTCCTATTTAGTAGAATCTAAGCATAGAAATAATGGTAAACAACATAAATATGAAGAGCCTTGAGGCTATTAGGAGGTATTCAAATGGTTTATAGCTGAAGCTTATCATTATTCACTGTCTTTTTCGCTGACAAAAATCCCGGCTAAATGAGTTCTTGATTTGGATTTAAAAACCAAAAGCTCTTTAACTTGAATTATTCCAACGATAACGTTGATCATGGTAATCTATGAATAGCAAGCGCAACAACTGTTCTTTTACCAGCTTATGGTTTACAATATTGTACCTGAAGAATAATAGCCACTCTGTTGTTATTGATTGATAGATAGATTGCACCAAAGAGCTTTATTTGATTAAAAGCTACACAAAGTGTTTTCAGTTATTGATGGTGAATAGCTCAACCAACATAGCATGGCTATACGCTCTGATACGTTTAAACCAACGAAATCCCCTAGCTCCAACCCATTTTTTGAATATAAATATACGAAACTGTATAATAGAATGAATATCCAAAGGCAGCAGAAGTGTCGTAAGAGCGCCTACAGAATCATTACTCAAATGTGCAGTCAGCTAATCATCGTTCCGTAAAATTGTGAAACGCTGTCACCCGCAATAATAGAAACACATAAAGTATAAAGCAAAAAATAGCATAAAAAGGAAAGAAAACAAAGAACATCTGTACCGTATTGTTCTACATCGAGGAATAGATATTCCGACATTTGATACTCATCTGGCAGGTAAGACATCTTGTGCCGACTGTTAGAGATCAGAGAAAACACACGCAGTGCCGGATGGTAATGCATGTCGTAATTCTATAATCAGCACTCCTATCGGATGACATTGAGCATTGCTTCCAGCCGATTGGTTCAGACCTGAATTTTATCTTTTAATTGACAGATACATTAACTTTGAGTTTAACCCCTCTGCAGCATGACTTTCGCTTACAGGACGTGCAGATCTTGGACATGTGACGTGAACCGTTTCCATAACTTTCATGGAACTTGAAAATTGGCCCAAAAACCTTGGAATGCCACTGTAGCAGTATCAAATACTTCGATAGTAACTCTACCGGTTGGTAGAGTCAGTAAATATCAGTTTTCTGCGTGTGACGTGACCATTTACGGAGCCTGTATGTCCGACACTCTATCCGAATTTACGATTGCTACAAGTAAATTGGATAGAAACCAAGTAGAGTGACACACCGAGAGCCATAAGCCTGCCACAATATGGAATTGGCCAATGTATGAGGAATTGCTGATTTTGAGGAAATTAACACAGTCTACTCTGCAACGCCCTCTTTTGTGATCTGAATATCCCAAATTTTGTCTTGATTAGGTAAAAATTGGCATGCTTTACTTTGAAGAAGTTTATGGAGTGCTTTCTTTGTCAAAGTCAAAGGGCCTACATAATTCTAGTTTTCCGATATGAATGGCATTCAGTTTCTAGTTTTAAGAGCCTGTGAGCTCTAATCAAAGGCTGCTCGCTGTCAAGCACCATTTTCAAAAGGGTTACACAAGTATTTTTCGATAGCTTAACCTCGAGTTTCTGATGCATGACGTGATGGATTCGGTACAATACGGATGTACAGCCCAGACAAGTTTGATACATTCAAAAACACCGAAAAATATCAACTGTTCTACGCAATATCTAATAGATAATGTTTCATATCAAATACACTCTAGTAATCTTGAGAACCGCAGTTGAGTGTTGGTAAACAAACTTTTTTGCGTTTGTGGTCATATATCTTCACACAAATATCATTTTATAGCACGTGGATCAAAAGGTTCGAAACGTTTTTTAAAAGTATGGCACTCTTTAGACGAATATAAATCTTTCACCGCTACATTTAAAAGTTGCCTCTGATGGCACTCCCTGTTTCTTTTTGATGCAATTTGTGTTGTTATCCTGACAGTGTCCAGTGAAGTATTTCTCACTAGGTTGAACATTTTCATATTTGTAGTAATAATATCACCTATCCAAGCTCTTTGCCTGTTAGAGTTGTCCATGTACTGTTCATGGTAGTATCCCCATTATGGGGAAAATCATAAGCGGATCGGAGTTCTAAAACTTGGTCAACCCTTTAAGCGCCTTGTTTCTGGAAGCTTGGCAAAACGTTAGGGGGTTTCAACTAAACAGTTTTCGTGATCTAAAACCACAATCCAGAAAATTTAACATTATAAAAGAGGAAGCATATATGCAAAGAACATTGAGCAGGTGAATTTGCTAGTTTTTGAGGAATTTAGGGATAAGCAGTTACTATTTATGCTAAACTAATTAAATCGTAACCTGGAAGGCATAATCAAAAGAGAAAATGCACTCATTCGGCTTATATAAGGAAAAGAAGAGAATGTTTGTCATTGAAAGTCATGCCCGTATCTACCGGAGTTATTCTCACGTTCTCAAAAATGATTAAAGCGAACAACTTCAATGAAAAGATCAGTGCTAGTTAAAATGATTACCTTCTTCTCTCAATCTTGGCCTAGAGGTAACCATTAGTCCAAAGGTAACGAACCCAAGCTTAGTGCTTTAAACGAATACCCAACCTACTAACTTCTGAACTAAAGTAACGTAACTTGCAAAAAGATGCATTCTGTAAAGTGTTTCCATTCAGTGAAAGATGTACCGATATTCTATAGGTTTTTTTCGAAGATTGGAATTTTAGCGTTTGTCTTGATGGTGATTTGGAAGAATCTATACCATGCCCCTAACCTCTCCAATAAGATTAAAAACTCAGGTTGGAAGTGCATTTAATTTTGTGATATGCTACTTCAAGGATTGATTATGCTTTCTCACCCATCGCAATATTTTATGTTACAACCTGGGGAGTTCTAATGTGTTAAGGAACCAACTTTGTTTAAATAAATTGGAACAACTGTTTTATCGGTAAACAGTTGTGTTTATTGAGTTTCCAGAATACTTGGACCCAAAATAACTTTAGGGATTCATTTATCTCCTCTCGGGTTGAACAGTTATAGTTCTACTCTTTAAACAGTTTAAAATCTCGGTGACATGAAACTTCATCAATTAATCAATATTTGAGATTGGTTAAAGTACACTTATTATTTTTTAAAGATTCAAAGATTCTCAGTCTGCGTTTTTTGCTTCTGAACACATCTGAGGATTGACCAGATACTGTACTTTGATTTCAAAATCTATTCTGCACTTCTAGATTCAATGCGGTCTAAACGAAGAACTCAAAACCTAGCCTGTCCATCTTATCCAACTGTGGATCAATTTAATGATGGGTGATGGATGGCATAGGCTAAATACCCTGTGACTCAGTTCTTTGTGGTCAGGATTAGTTTTTGCGGTTAAACATCTAGTCGTCAAGGGTAGATAACAGATCCAATGGTCTAAGTATTAATAGCATTATTATAAAAACTAAACTTTTAACAAGTTTTCAGTCCTATGGATTGAGTTGTTAAATTCAGAACAGGTAGACGAAGCGCGAGCATAAAACAAACTGAAGAGTATAACAAACAGTAGTGTTCAATTATGGCTGTAAGATGAAATCTACCGGCTTTAAAAATAATCCACTACTCAAAATGGGTTCGCTAGAAAGGTAAAGACTAACCCCTGAAGGGCTGAAAACGAGAAGTCAGCTGATGGAGCAGTTTGAAAGAAACAAAATCCGACAAATTGCTGCAAAAGTTTTGCACAAAACTTCTCAAAACTAAGAATCGACCTACACATAGTCAATTGGTGTGCGAGCTTCTTTCACCATCGAAAAGCGAATTTTAAAATCAACAACCAGATGTGCGACGTGTCACACAATATCAATTGTGGGATACCGCAAGGATCACCGATATCTCCTCTGTTGTTTTTAATTTGCAGCTGGGACTTTTATGAAAAGATTACCAACATAGGCCTCCAAATCACTGGTTTTGTCGATGATATCACCCTGTGTACAACAGGACCTGTCCACTTCAGAGAAAGGAAAATGCAGGATGTTTGTGAAAAGTGGCCAGGAAGAACGGCACGAGTTTCGATTACGGTCGTAAATTTCAACTAATTTCTACAAAGAAACGGAAAAGCGAAAGATCGATTGAGCTTATCCTCCCGAATGGTACTATCAAACGAGAAGACGAGGTGGTGAAACTATTAGGGCTCTGGATCGACCCAAAGCTAACTTTCAACCATCACTTAGCCAAGATAATGCCTCGAGTGAAGAGCACGATTGCGAGGGTTAAACAAATATCGGGGATCAGTAAAGGAGTCAACGGGAAAGCCGTGTTCCAAATGTATAACGCTTGCATCTTACCCAGACTCTTTTATGGGTCCGAAACTCAATGCAAGAAAAAAACGCATAGTCTGCGATAAGAAAATCACTATCCTGCAAAATGAATGCTTGTGGCTGGCACTTGGTCCCATCAAATCCACAAACGTCCCAATCCTTACTCTGGAAAGTGGGTGCCCTCCTATCATAAAACTGATTGAAACCAATCTTACCAAAAAAGGCCGTTTCCTGCTGAGTAAAGCTCCAGGGAACCCATCAACAAGCACTATCTCTCAAGAAGTTGAGGACCAATCTAAGTTAGACCAACATCTCTCTCATGTTATACAAAAACTCATTCCCGAAGGTACCAACAACACCAACGAGATCAAGTCGAGAATGGTACAGTTGACCAAAGAAGGCTTAAACTTAGAAAAGGACCCGACCCCAGCGCAGTTGAAGAACACATGGAAGACATTGTGTAGAGAATACGCAAATGAACTCTGGGGAAAAGAACTTGATTCCACAACATTAAACCCACGATATGTGGCAAAGGACCACAACGTGAAAATTCCGACTCAGAAATATGATCTGTTATTGCAGAAATACTTCAAGGAACCCAAATCCTTTCTCTAGGCCTTGGCTCAGTTGTTGAGTGGTACGAGTTTGATAGATCATCAGGTAAAGAGATACCTCTCCCCTGAGGACATAGCTTGCCGTTGTGGCCGAGTTCCATTCCTCAACAGAAATGCTAAAAAAGGAAAACATCCCAAAGCGTGTAGATTTCTACAGGCTGAGGTAGGCGGTGAGCAGTCAACGTAGCACGAGTCAGAGGAATACGGGTATTCGCATACTTTAGGACTTGAAAAGGCTAATAGGTATACGGGCAAAAAAGATTACATCTTACCGCATCAATGCTATTGTAGATTAAAAATTGATAAAATGTTTTACAACTTGAAAGAGAATAGACAACGTTCAAGTGATGAATCAACTAGAAACAAAATCACTAATCACCAAGAAAGAACAATTTAATATCCAAGTTAAAGATTACTGCCCTAGATGAGAGTTTAACCCAAAGCTGAAGTACTTGTCATGTAATCAAACGATCTGATTATGATGTTGGCTATTGTATCCCTATGCTTGAGCCAATATCAATGTTATAAATGGGCATTGCTCTTACTTAAATTGGTAAGACTACACTCTCCTGCTCAATAGCTTTTGGGCCTGGCTTTTACCTTTCATTTTCAAAAAGCGCCGGAAGGAATGTATCGCAATACTGAGCTTGAATATTTCCACTTTATGTAGCTGGGATAGACAGAAAGATTTGCTTACCATTAATTGAGTAGAGCGCCTCTTTTTATCACTACTATCAAACCCGGCACAAACAACCACATTCACTTCAAGTATTTCAATATAATGAAGAATAAAAATTACATCTTTTCCTAGCTGTTAGGAAGATCTTTCCGTATAATAATACACCATTTATTTAGAAGCTTGGAAAAGAAAACAAATTGGCTAGAAGCAACGGCCCAAATCATTGGAGAGTGTGCCGATAAAGACCAAGGAAAGAAGTGTAACAACTGACGCTTCTTTGAGATAATGTTCTCATTCTCAGAGAAACAAGACTTGCTTTTACCAATATTATAGCTTCATGAGCCCTTTGTGATTTCACTAGCCTCTCAAGTCTGGAAAAATGTATGAACGCTGACGACAACAACATATATTTTTGGGGCAAAACGCATCCAGGATTTATTCAACCTATTAGAATAAAAGGGCACTACCAGTACTTTCATCAGAAGCATACCATTTTGTACTTAAAACAGTGATGGTCTATCTAAATGCCCGTCAACCAACTGACTCAGTGTGAAGACTTTCATAATGGTGTCTGGGGGAGTACTAACGCTGATGGTAAGATCCATTGTGAATATCAATCGCTTCTCCAATCCGATTAGATCCAGGCGGAACTTGAAAAGGAAAACCGCCCATTGCTATCATCAACAGCTGCTTGGAGAAAGCATTCAGTTGACCATCTCGCGTATTAGACTTGAATTACGCGTTTGTGTGTAAATTACAGTACTCGATTTTGTTTGTATGAGACATGTCCATTAGCGAACAGTGAACATCAAATGGTTACTGAAAACTACTACGGAGATCCCTTGGTGAGAAATTTAACAGATTGGGGGGTCAAAAATGGTGCATATATTCATCCAGACGTGAAGCTTGTTATGTGTGAGTTTTATTGGAAAACCGACGGCTGGCGGTTAGCTAACATATTTTTTTGTGTCCTTAGCAAAACATGCTGGAATAACATTGATCTCAAGGAGAAAATTCACAGCAGCTCCAGGAACTCTGATATCCATTCCTAAAGAGCTTGTCATTTCACCAGAACTTGTTCGCCATGAATTCGGCAAGGATTGCATCGCAGGGTTACCAAACGAGATGGTTGGAGTGAAACTTTTTCTCATCTTACAACTAAAGCTGGGATCAGAGAGCAAATGGCATAGCTACATACAAGCGCTACCCAAAGCTGACCAACTAAATACGCCACTTTATTTTACCCAAGAAGAGTTATTATCTCTTGCGGGAACTAACATTATTGGATCCGTTGAACCTCGTAGAGAGGCCTGGAAAAAGGAATGGGAGGACGTTAACCTTCTACCTCCTCAGCTAAGACCATTTTCTCAACAATTGGAGTTTGATGACTATCTCTGGGCGAGCTCTATTTTTACCTCACGGTCTTTTCCATCTTACATTATTTATCCAGATGAAAAGGAAAAAGGGCTATCTATGCTGCTTCCATTGATAGATGCAGTTAACCATAAACCACAAGTACCGATTTTCTGGGATGGCTCATCCGGGACAGAATTCAAAATAAAAAGCAACGAACTTTTTGGTGAGGGACAGGAGATATTCAACAATTATGGCGCAAAAGGAAATGAAGAGCGTGAGTTGGATACTTGCCTTTTGTTTTACATTGAAGGATAATCGTTAACTTTTAGAATTACAGTTCTCATGGGATACGGATTTTGTCTCAAAGATAATTTGTTTGATACGGTAGCATTAAAACTTCCAACTAGGCATTCTCAACTTATAGAAATGGGCATTGAAGGTAGCAAAATCCCTCAAAATGATGTTTATTACATCTCCAAAGAGTCGCCGATAAACGATCTCCTTATTCAAATTTTTCAAATCCTAATACACAACTCGGAAACCGAAACCATAAACAAAGAAACTAAGAATTCGTGGAAAAAGCCAATTTTTTACCTCAAAGCAATAGAAAAAGCTCATTTTTCACTCTCTGCTAAATTACACAGTCTCGGGAAAGTTTCTAAACCAAAGAGAGACAAAGCTGCTGGTGACTTGAAAACAGTTCATTATCTGAGACAAGAATCCATCTATACATATAAGAAAAGTCAAAAGTCGATTTTGAAGCATGCACTTGCAAAGCTGGCTAGTCATCACAAAGATCTGCTATTGGATGAATGGCACACAAAGATAATTACTTTGGAAAAGATCCTTAGCGGTGATACAGCTTTTGCAAATGAGATACTATGTAACTGGTTTGATTCTTCTAAAACAGGTTTACCTATTGCGACAACTCCAGAAATAATTAGGCTTATGGGAATGGAGGAAGAGGTCCTAGTTGTTTATTTTATCTATTTGCTTCAATTCCTTGGGCGTGACAACGCAGATGACCCTGAATCAGTCTTTTGGTTCAAAACGCTAGTCGAAAGACATCCGATTGATGAGCTTGTAAGTACTAACGATGATGACAACCAGTATGAAGACCTTTACAACACGTTGTTCCCTGAAGTCTGTGTGAAGGCTCCTTCGCTTTTCTCAATAACGGAGAAAAAAGAGAAGTTGTGTACAGTTGAGAATGTCAAATTCGCACATACACTGTTAATGTTGTACACAATGGAATCATCATTGGCTGTTGAGTTTATTGGCGATTATGATGATTTTGGAAACAAGCCACCCTTTATTGTGGCTATTGTTCTTCCGTCAAGTTGAGAGTCTGCAGCGCCAAATCGACATGTAATGGTCACAACTCTAAGGATGCATTAATCATGCTTCTTGTTCAGCGTGGGTATTAAACACACAAATTGTTCCTTGTTCTTACTCCTCCGGAATATATATCGAGAGGGACTGAATGGCTTTGGTCTCAATGCACCTTCTCATTAGGGAAGCTTGTAGTAAATAGAGTACTTGATCTAGTTTTCTCTGTTTAAAAAGCCTTGGAGACAAACATTCTTTCATGTAAGCCTCAATATCAATTAGGTTGAAATGCTTTAAATACGCGCCAGTCCAGGGAACTGTCCTAACGCATAAATTCGGGATTTCTATTGGGATCCCTGAATTTAAGTTTGAAGCGGAGGAGTCGATCACACAACATTGGAAAACACGCGTTTGAGAAAAGCATTTTTGAATTAAACATGCTTCTCAGGTATTCAAGGAATGAGAGATGAGCAGCACGTATCGCACGATGTTACTTTGAAACTCGGCACGCTGAGCGAAAATTTGTATCTGGTAAACTGAGCCTGTTGATAATGTCCAGCGGCTTCGTAACTAGACACGCAATGTTTGATCCTGTACTTTTTGCTTTAATTTACATTAGTTTTGAATAAAAACTGCATAAACTGGATGAACCAAAGAGTTACTCGTCAATTCTGGTACAAAATAAATATTAGAGAAAGACAATACAGGCTAACTACTGATGTTGCAACAAAGATTAAATTTCCACGAATAGCGTAGAAAAGCTTCAACTACCGAAACAATGGATGATTTTGGTTACAGCACCCGGCAATTGACTGGCCTGTAGGACGAAGCTTCCGGTACTATAGCCTTTCATTGAAGCAAATAGTTTTGTTGGTCGTGGACAAGGTCTGGGCTGGGAGCATACCATAACAAGCGATGAACAGAGTCGCCGTGCAGTTTAAAGTATGATTCTTAATGAGAATAAACAACTGAAAACATTTCAAATCTTCTAGCTCCAAGTCTTTACAATTTACAATAAATAAAGAAAAAGATGTATTCGCATCGCCAATCAAAAAAACAAATCAAGCCTCCCATGTCACCAAAGCCGTCAAACAGAGACAACTTGCCCTGCGAAGCGTCAGGTGTATTATTAAACTGAGCTACGTTTTTGATATAAGCCGAGGATGCATCTCCAGCCAAGGGTTAGGGGAAAGAGATACACTCATCGCCCTTATATCCATCCTTATCCTCAAGGGGGAAAAATTGCAGGGACCAATCCTTTTGTCGCTTAAGCACACAACTGGTTTTAAGTTGCTTGATCCTGTCAGACATTGACGGGGTCCAGCGGCACTTCCCAGTTGGCTTCAGGTAAAAGAGAAAAAGCATAAAACTAAACTTTCAACTGAAGACTTTGAGACAACTCTGCCATCTCTTTGTTGACTAGAGATCAATAAGCTAACTTTCCAATATCTCTCACCCACGATTAGGATGGCGGTTATAAGAGCACAATGTAGGGTTTTTCTGTTTAGTGTTTACAGCTATATGAAAAGAAACGCGGTTTCGAGGCTTCCAAAAGACTTTAAAACAAAAAACGCAGACGAATTGAGAAGATTTTACCGTTTTTCAACTTGGTGTTTTACTTTATTTACTTTTTTCTCTTTTCACTCACAAACAGAAATGCTGATGGTCATCTATTCTTGGGCAGTACAAACAAAACTAAAATAATAGCGCGCTTTAGCACGACCCCTTCCTTTACTAAAGCAAGAGCAGATGTCCATGTAGTGTAGACATAATTACCGTTAGCTTAAGTTACATTCGTGCAAGAGGTCGCTAATGCACAGAAGCTTTTCAGTTTACTTCTACCTTCTGGATCTGGCTCACCATTCATTAAGGTTGGATCATATAACTCCTAATCCGTGGCTTCTGTTTTCAAACTTCAATCGACCGGCAGGAACCCACCTCTGATGCTCAAAGACAAGAGGAGCATCAGACAGCCCTTGAGGACAATCCAGGGTCGCAACGGCTGAACAGCCGGAAACCGAGAAACTTGAGCAGAAAAGAAGCTGTGAAGAAGAGAAAAGGGCCATCTAAAGAATAGCAATCCTAGTAATAGTGACCTGATCTGGGTTCTAGCCCCACAACCCCATCTATCTCACACTCCACACAACACCCTTTCCTTCCACAACATCAACCTTTTTCATCTCCTTCTCCCTTCCTTCTTTTCTCTCCGGATCATCTATTTCTGTGTTTCAATTGCCGGTGCATTGATAAAAACTTGCTGCTTCATCACTGTCCAGAGCTCGCTTACTATCCTTTCGTTCGCTCTTTCACATATTCTCTATGACCAGGCAATAGCAATCTCTACGACCACACCTCTTACTTTGTTACTTGCTTCTTCCTCTCTCTCCTCCTTCTCTCTCGCACTCGTCACTTTCATTTTATCATTGGCTCGATATAATGATAAGGTATATTAGGCACTTTCCGTTATCTCTTTTGCCTTTTGACTAACCCGATAATTGGTAAAGGTCCATGGATTTTCAGGTTGCTTCAGATAGTAAAGCCAATTCATTTGATCTATGCAACTCACTTGACCTTTTCAACAATTCAAATCGAGGTAAAGACTCTGAAAAATGCTCGAAAAGTCCCAAGTTTAGCTGGTCTAAACACCAAATGCATACCTTGCAATCGCCGATTTCTATAAAAACTCCAGAGTTTGAAGGTTGCTCGCCTAGCTTTCATATGACCCAGAGAGAACAATACTCGCGTCAGCAAAAGGACAGTTCGGGCTCTCGGAAGTCTTCTATTGCCAATAGCCAGCCAAATCACACTATCGTCCCTCACAGTTCCAAGTCTTCTACTCATGCAGATTATAGCAATGCAAACCACAGCAAAAGTAAAACGACCTTGGGTACGAGGTTTAAGAATCTCCAGTTTAAGAATTACAACAATGTAAGCCCTACAAGTGCTAAAAAGGATAAATCTTCTTTTTTTAATTACACCCCTCAGAACCTCCCTTACTCTTCTACTTCATCGACTTTTCAGTTTTCATTGAAACATAGATCTAGGTCGCACACCGTTACGGGAAACACCAAAATTCCAAAGTTGCAGAAAGACACATTCCCCGTACTGGAATCATCTCCTTCCCAGCCAAAAGAGTTTGTGTTTGTTGATATGGATCCATCGAGACCAGGCAAACCAAAAAGAAGCCAAACCTTCCGTCAGTCACCTTCGAAGGATTTGGGGTCTATGAGTGGCTCAAGAAGTAGCAGCCCTTCCCGCAAAGGGAGAAAACCCAGCCTACTGAACCGTTTTTCAAAGTTTAGGATGGACGTTGGAAGCGATACAGGTTTTGATTCGTTACCTAAAGGCAAAGCCGCTTTGAAGAGAAGTTACACCTCAAGCGAAATATCCATTGATAGGTCTTCTGAACGTGAAGAACGGAAAAGTCCTGGAAAGTCGCGTATGCTTAGCCGGCACTCGGTCTCTCGCTCACTCTCTGATGTTGGCTCCGTAAATCGAATTGGAGGCTGGAACCCCAAATGTTCTCCGTTGAGCGCCTCATCCATGAGCCCAGTTCCACTAAGATCTCAGTCCCCCAAGATTTTCATGACCATTTCGGAAAATGGACGTGCGATAATACGGCCTCAGCATAATCAAAAACAGAACCAACAGGAGGATTCGGTATTGTCCAGAAGACTACTTACCCATAAACACTCAAAGTCTCTAAGCACGTATGAAGGGTTAAGCCGTGCAAGAAACGCTCACTTTACAAGTCCTTCTCATCTTTATTACGACCGTAACAGCAACTATGACCAAAGCGAGAAATTCTCCGGCTATAGAAGGCAAAGCATTTCCAACGCGCCGTTAATGGTGTCAACTGATACGGCCATGCCTCCTATGCGACAGTCGTCTTCATTCAACGCTGCTTCGCCAACGAAACTTTCTCCCATATTAAACGATTTGGATTCAGATAGCAGTTTTATTTCTCACCAAGATCTTACCAAAAGCATGACTGAAACAAGCGTAGAGTTGGCTAAGATGGGCCCAAGCGATCAAGGATATGGACTTCTTGATTCTTTGATCTTCCCTCCTGCATACCTTGAACCAGCCCACTCCTGTTCAGACTCTGTGTTCCCAAGTCCTATAACGCCATTGTTTGTAACTTCTGACAATTGGAACGAGTTTCGTGCCAGCCCAGCTGCTTCCTCTAATTCCAGCCAACACCAATTGCAAGTCTCAAAAGAAACATTAGAAGGAGAGAAAATATGTTCCTCTAATAACCCAATTGGGATAATGGGCGTAGATATCGAAGACTCCCAAAAAGCATTTTCTCGGACATTGATGCAAAGAAAGCAGTTGAGGCAATACCCGCCGAGGGAGTTTTATCAAGAGTTGAAAGAAGAGCAACATATGGCTCAGGCTTTAAACCATTATTACCACCCTCGTCAAATGCCTCGTGATAGCGAGATGGAGATACAAAGCAACGATATTCAAAAGGCGACACGGGACAGTTTTTCACAAGGCTACAATTTTGAGGATTCTCTTCCAGAGATTCAACAGTATAAAAAAAACGAATATTCTGTCAAAGGCGATTATTTTTTCCAAATGGAGAACGAAAGCGGAGGGCCTGTATATGACTATCCCTCTAAGATGATTCCAAGCCTGGAGTTACGAGAATCTAACAGTAATCATTTTGATCCTTCAAGTGTCAATATTAATGGTGCAAGTTTCAAGTTCCAAGACGAGAGGTCAACAGGGCAAAGCTTTCAGGCTCAATCAGATTTCGGATTGGAGTCTGCTGGCGTAAACTGTAATCTGGTTGAGAATACCGATGTTAAGCATAACTGAACCAATTCAACCACTTTTCCGTTTTTTGTTTTGTTTCTTTCTACAAAAGTACACTTTGGATTATTTTCTTCTATTCACGCATTTTTTTATTTCCTACATGTTTCGTTCATGGTAAAGGTCCAACATGATGAGCCAGAGGCAATAGTTCAAGTAGTTGGTTCAAGTGCAGTTCATCTTATATAGAGTAGCTTAGAAACAATAGAAGTTATAATTGATGAATTCTTGCGGTTATGTTAATGCCCGCTTTCTAGCAAATGAATAAATGGTTGACCATTCCATAGTGAAGGTTGTATGCTCATTCCACCCAGTGGCCTTTTTCAACTCTTCAATCCAAATATCAACCATATCTTCTTCATCAAAATGGTCTTTTTTCCACGAATGGTACGCGCTCCAAGTGTGAATTAAATTCCTAAACTTTGCTAATGTGTATTCTTCAGGCATGCGCAAGATCTGGTGACTATTGCTCTCGTCAGCAGGGTTATACTCCACCTTGACAATATCTGTAAATAGATCAGGGGGGAAGTTAACCGACCTCATTTTGTTTCTCAGGATGCTCTTCCCTGGTTGAGACCAATAAGGCCCCATATACCTGTCATCGTTGTAAACGAATTTCTCTCGAATTTCATCAGCTTGCGGATGTCCAATAAAATGGGGGTCATCATATACCCAAAAGCCAACGGTTCCTTCGGGTCTTAGAGCTCGGGAAACCTCGGTATACCATTGTTCATGGTTGAACCAATGTGCCGACTCGGCCGCCAGGATAAGGTCTACTGTCCCACTTTGTTCCTGCGACACAACACCGCTGGAAGCAAGATCCTCTCCAGAGCTTACCTTGAATTGTAGTTTGCGTGTCTGTTCTTCTCCCGATCCAGATGCAAGACGAACGGGAACCGATGCTTTCGCTTCTCGGATCATAACCTCTGACGGGTCTGTACCGATAATCTCCCCGTTTGGATCCAAATACTTGAAAAACTCAAATGTCGATTCGCCATGCCCAGTTCCCAAATCGACAACTTTTGCAAGCTTTCCCTTGTGATACGTTGCTAAGCTTTGATAAATCTCTTCAGGGTACACTGGCCTAAAGGATCGATAGTTCTTTGCATTGAACGAGTTTTCTGAGTATTGGCTCATAATGTCAAGGCAATTCCTAGTTCGATTGAGTAGTAAAGAGAGCAATCAAAATCTGTGATGATTGTAAGGGTGTGCGGGAGCATTTATAGCATTTGCTTTACAAAAATGATTCATTTCTCATATGTGTTACCTGAAACTAAGATTCGACTAGAGATTATTGGTCTTAGAACAATTTTGTAGGTCATCGAAAGATAAACTAATAATGCTCAAAAGTAGACGGCTTCGATGCCTAAACCGGCCCGGAACCGGAGATCTTACACCCATACATTCTCTATGCTAAAAATGAAGTGTGGGGAATCAAGTCCAGATTCATATCAACGCCTGGCTCTTTTGTTTCGTGTCACCTCGGCGTTACCATTTGTGATAAGATTTCGCTTAATATGAACAAGTTTTGATCTCAGCCAGCTTCTTCGGTGTAACAGTTGCCCTAAAAGGCCAGATCTTGAGGATCTGTTTCGGAGTTTTGGAATGCTTGAAATCGTCCGCAGCATCTTCTCGCCAGATGTTACACTTGCCAACGACGTTTTTTTGGTCAAGCTTGTGTTTTGTCTACTTGTTTTATGCAACATATGAGAGATTAACGCAGAATTTGAAGGGGAAGGATTCGTAGTTGTGGGGGAATAAGATGATTTAGAGTCAGATTTGGAGAATGGGCTTGCCCAAATTGTTAGTGACAAACAGTAATACTTTTCACATGTAAATGCATACATTTGACAGCATTGAAAAGAGTTTTCAAAATTTCGAGGAAAATGAAGATTGGGAGTTTCTGATATCGAGCCATCACTTGAAGCTTCGCCTGGCTTGCCATTAGTGGAGCTTTCTTCTGCTCTAACAAAGCTAGGGCTTGCTGTCATAGTTGGCATTATTCTTGGAATGCTTGCTTTGCTATTGATAATATTCGCTCTCTCCCTTTCTCTTTCAGAGATGAGAGATCTCAGAGTATGAAGCTGAAAAATGTTAGGTTCCTCCAACATTTCAAGTGATAAACACGAAAGTACACACCTTTTTCAGCATCACATCGACATCCATCAGAAGCACGCTCATTCCCTTTACCATCCTGTCATACTCAACAGCAGGAAGAGAAACTACATTGTCGCCGGAAACTCCTTCTATATGACTATAGTCTAAACTGCTAGATGCTGAACAGCCAAGACCTCTGTCAATTGCGCATTGCGTGTGGGTACTTATATCCAAAAGAAAGCTGTCAGAACTAGGATTTGTCATCATCTCGCCACTGTTTATTGTATCGCTACGCATTGATGTTCCAGAAGGGGAGGAAGAGAATAGTGATGACGGTCTAGTGCTTGCAGCATTTGGAACAGCAATTTGGTGTAAATTTTCCCCAGGCTTGAACATTTGGAGAAACGGGATTGGGAAAGTAACCTCAGAAGGGTCCGACTCTCCACAAAAGACAAGTTGGAGGTTTGATGGATTTAAGACATGCTGAGCAGTTGCTTTCTGAGGTGTGGATTCGAAAAGTTGCTCATCAATGCTGCTGCTATCATTGCCAGTATCAGCACTTGAAAAGTTGCAATAATTGAACTCTGGAATAACCGAGAACTTATCATTGCTCTGATTGTTTGTGATTTGGGGATTTTTCAAGTTTGCTGAATCGGAGCAAGACCGCGGCCTCTTCTTTTGTGAGTTTGTGTCCTCAAGTTTTAGGATATCAACCTGCTGCTGTAGGCTATCAATTTCTGTTGAATTTTCAATGTCTTCATTGATTGTGTATAAATCCCAATTCAACGAGTTTAACTGATTAATGCTATTACTGGGGTGACACATGACATCTGTTGAGGAGGATAGACGTTGAAGAATAAGTGCATCGTTCTCATCTTCGACAAAGTATTGATGTTCTGTGGGGATATCTGCATCGTCAATATAGTTGGAGCTGACCATTTTGAAATCAACCTTTTCGAATATCGATACATTTCCGGCATAAGGGTGTTCCTCGAGCAGACTACTGATTGTAGAACTGCTGGAATTCCGACTGATTATTAGCCCGGTATTTTCATCATCGTGTTTTGTACCATCTATGTTGCCTACCCAAGATCAGGAAATTTAGTATAAAACAGCCATTATTTAAATTCAATGCCAAGATCTTACATTTTGCTTCGTTGCTTTCGATATAATCGAGGAATAATTTGTACTCTTCACCAAAACTCGAGTCAGAATCTTTGTGATTATGGGGGTTATGTTCTTCTATTTCCAGTTGAAGTGGATCTTTTGGCAGGCCCGCCAGATCTAAAGAAACAGATCTAGATACAAAGTCTGAGCTCGAAGCTGATTGCTGATCTGTCGTCATCATTCTCTTCTTTTGTTTAGTAGTAATTGATGAGAAAACCAGAGGAATCGTAGGAGGAGAAAAGAGCAAAGATTACGCTTGAATAAGACCTCTTCTCCCATTTTTGACATTTAATGTGGTCAAGGACATCTGCTATTTGAGTTGTTGGTATTTTGCCATATAGAGTTATATTCCATTCCTAGTGTTGTTCAGTTTTCCTCAAGTACTTTTAGAATAGGATGTAAAGATGAATAGGGAAGGCGAGATTCCCTTTTCAGGAACGGGACATGAAATGCGTGACGTGATCTACGCGCCATTGGAATAGTTTCGATTCTGATAGAATTTGACTTGTCAGACGGGCACAGTGTGCTATTATGCTATTATTGTTTGAAATGTAGATTCAATGATTTACAGGGGATGGACAAGGTTTTTATTCAATGATGCTGTGGTTTTTATGTTTTAGTTACAAGCTCCTAAATGATGATATAGCGGACACTATGGCTTTGTACTGCACCAAGATTACACCCAGATCATAATTAGTTGTGACTTTTTAAACTTTGCACTCATTCTTGAGTTTCGCATATTTATTATTCATTTAGTAGGGCAGCCATAGTTACATTTCGTACATAGTATAGGAAAGTGGCTGTGTGAAAAATGCGGTATCTAGTGTACGAAAGTAACCAAGGTTCTTTTGACAGAATCAACAAGATCCATGCCATCTTTAGACTCCAGCACCTAAATTTCTTTTTAAAGTCAAGCGATGCTTGAAGCCCTGAGCCTCAACAATGAATAATTTAATTTGTTCATTTTACATCTGTACCGGAAGGTTTGACAGTTGCTAACTACATAAACCTTTATGTAATTGATCAAAGCAGCCAGGAATAATCCAAGATTTCAAAACCCTCCAAAAGGTGCATTGGAATCTCAAAACGCATCAAAATAGCCCAACTGATATTGATATCTTATGTATCTATTCGCTTTACCTCATAACGTACTAACAAGAAAATGCCCACAAAAGCTCACTCGTGCCTTCCCCTTAAAACGCCCAATCCCGATGTGTATATAGATCAGAGCAAGAGAATGGCAAAAACAGATCAGATCAAAAGTCACCTCCAAAATCGCCACCGTCAAATCCGCCTTGGTCTTGACCGTCCTGATACCCATCCATGTAGGCATCATGTTGGCCATCGGCAATCATGTCTCCGACAATCATTCCTCCCAGTAGACCGGCACCCGCCCCCATCATCATGCCTCCCATGCCCATGCCACCTCCTTGACGTCGGTTTTGCTGGACATAGTGTTGCTGGGGAACTGGAGGGGGATAGCCGTACGCCGGCTGTGGAGGGTAGTACTGGGGGCCCTGAGGACCCTGGGGCGGAGGATAATAGGGATAGTAGCCTCCCTGGGGCGGCGGCGGCCCGCCATAGTATCCGCCAGGAGCCCCAGGAGCCCCAGGAGCCCCATTGTATGGGGGAGGACCATAGGAAGCTCCGCCCATCTGGCTCCTTTGCTGCTGGAACTGGCGCATTCGTTCTCGCTCCTTCTCCTGTCTCTCAAGAAGAGCCTGGCGCTTGACCTCTTTCTGCCTCTCCTTTTCCTGGCGCTTCTGTTCTTTCTCTTCTGGGGTGGATTTGGAAAAAAGACCCATTATCAATGTGGACGGAAAGAAAGAGCACGATACGGCGGTTGAAAACGGCGATTTCTATCACGTGGAGCAGTTCTATTATCTGCACCGCCATTTTCGCTCGCTTGGCACTGCAAGCGAAAACGAACTCGCGAATTCGAACTCGGCCTGCCAGGACGGGTTCGGTGCTACGAGATGTGTGCAGTGCCGGGGGAGACGGGCCGTGAACGGCCATGGCCGATAGCAAGGCTGGAGATGGAGGGCATGGGCTGGCTCGTTGGAGATTGGGCACGCCCTGTTCGGCCGTGGCCGCTGCTGCTCCACAACGGGTGCTCGTCGCTCTAGTTGGCAATACCAGACCCTAGACATCCAATCCATGCCATCACAAGACAAAGAAGACCGTTCAAATGAATTGCTGGCGGCCTTTTGTACCGTCTGTGCTGCTCCAGCGGCCAAGGCGGCTGCCAGAGCAAGTCGCTTACCCGGACTAACAGATGCGCCCGTCCTGTTTTCACAGGTTTGTCGCTTTTGCCAGGGTTAGATATAGGCGGAATGGCCAGGAGCGAAAACTCTCTTCCTCGCGCGACCTACGATGAGAAGCTGGAGGTGTTGGAATACGTAAATGCGCACCCCGAGGAAACGCTACGCTCAGTGGTGCGGCATTTTTCCTCCCAGAACCGCTTCAAGTTGTCCTCTAGCACTATCAGCGAATGGGTCAAGAATGAACAGGCCATAAGAGAAGCTGTGGCAGGGGATAAATATCTCCGCAACCAACGCAGAAAGCCTGTGTATAAGTATCCCGTGGTGACAAAGGAATTACAGCTGTGGCTGGAAGGGTTTGTGCAACAGGGAGGAATTGTCACCGGAGAAGTGGTCAGACAGAAATATCTTCACTTTTGCGAAGAGATGGGAATTCCAGATACTGCTCCTCCTAGCAATGGCATGATTGATTCCATCATGAACAGAATGAAAATGAAGCGAACTGCCTATAAGAAGAAGCGCAGAGCAGAAGGCCTGGTTCCAGTGAATGAGCAGCACCAACTTGACCAAGTACAAATAGATGACGAAGCCCCACTTGGATACGGAAGCGACTTGGAAATGCCCTACATTTCTACTCAAGAACCCCTGAACCAAGTCAGGGCTCAATTACAACAGGCTCAACCCCATCCTTCTCCACAGTGCCAAGGCGCTGAATCTATTGTCGTCTCTACTTCATCCCACCCTGAAAGGGGGTTCATAGAACACCCCTCCACATCTAACCAAGGGGGCATGAATCCCATCATTTACTCCCCTTCTTTGCCTGTACTATCTCGCGATCTCAGAGTAGCGACGGTGGCTCCTGCTACCGGTAAAATCACCAAATCACAGTATAGAGATGCTATCAACACAATGAAAAAATACCATGCACAGCACCCAGAGGTGGACACCAGGATATTTGAATACTTTGTTGAACATTTACAGCTTGATTTTTGAATTAAAACTCTAAAACATGCTATCAATTTCTAATTTTGGCTTTGATTGAGGCGTTCATAGAGCCAAAGAGTTTTTTCAAATCAACCCTTGATTCTACAACGGGGAGTATAACAACCACCGAAAAAGAGAATCCGACCCAAATAAACATAATTGCAGCAACGGCAGTGAAGAACTTGGGAGACCAGACATAAGGGGCTGCAGAAAGTGGAACTGGAAATATAATCACGACAATCAAGCAAACGAAGAGGAATCGGAGAGCAAATTTCTTGTATATCTTGTCCAGCGAGAGGATATCAATCCCGTTATATTCTTCTGGGGTGGGAATATAATCCGCTGGAGGTACATCTGATTCTTCGACCGATTCGTTGTTGTTGTTGACGATTTCGGCTGAAGTTTGAAAAATATGTTTTTCTTCGTCTGATTGATGCTTGATTGCCGATTCCGACCCTGTGCTCAACCCCTCATTTAGGATTGATCTGTTTCTTGTCTTGTTCCAATTGAATCTCGCTGGCTTAACCAGCGAACAGGATATTGATATTAGTCCACCTAGAAACAGAGCGCACAATTCCCTGCAAACGATACCCACTGGTTGGATAAACTTGTGATTGTTATCTCCCCAACATGTGCTTTAGCAGTAACAAGCCATACCACCAACGCCAGGAACATTCCCCCTAATGACCCACCGACAGCGCCAGCCTTATTGAGGTCCCTCCAAGTGAATGAAAGTGCGATTGGGAAAACGCCCGAAGCAGTGGCTACGCCCAAAAAATTGAAAAGCCAACCCATAGATATCCCAATCTTGTTGAAAACGGACGCAAGCGCTGAAGCAAAAATAGCCCAGACAAACACCAGTATTTGCGATGCACGTAGGACCTGTTTTGCATCAGCTTTGGGGTTAAAGTAGTGCTTGTACACATCATAAGATAACAATGTTGAAGTTGCAATAAGTTCTCCACTGAAAGCAGAGGTTACTGACAGAAATACCATCAGAAGCATTATTGTGGCCCCTGCTTTCCCCATCAGATATGATGCTGCAGCAACTGCCGCGAGACCAGCATCCACTTCACTATTTGTTGGAGTTTCATAATCTGGGTAATGTATTAGACCTCTTGATGAAAGTCCCAGACACAGTGCCATTGAGAAGGGAACAGATGCCCATGCTAGGGCCCCGATGAAATATGCTTTGGAAGTGGTTTCTGGTTTGGAAGCAATGGCTCGACTCCAATAGGCCTGGTCGCAATTCACTAGCCCAAATCCTGTTATTATGGACTGAAATGAAAATATTCCTCCTCTTTCAGAGCGAAAGGTAATGTAAGAACCATGATAATTGTTTGCAACAGGATGGCTTTCAGCAACTTCAGTGAGTAATTCTACCAGAGTTTTGGGGCTGCCGATCTTGTCGCTTCCCGCAAAGACGACAAACATAAAAACCAACAAGAAAATCAGCAGCATAAATGTGTGGGTCGCATCTGAAATGAACGTTGCTCTCAAACCTCCAAAGAAAACATAGGCTGCTATACCAAGGGGAAAAAGTATTAGAGAGGCATACACATTCATACCAGTGAGAGCATGAACAACGGCACCACCACCGATCAGAATACAGGCAGAAACTATCGCATTGCATACAAAGCCACACCACAAAAAGGCAAGATGGCCAGCCGTGCCAAATCTAAAGTAGCCCATCTCCGGAAATGTTGTTGTTTTGCCTGCGTTGGCTTTCACCTTTGCCGCTATGACACTGAAGAGGGTGATTTGGACTACACCGCCAACCATGTACCAGTACCCACCAGATATCCCATAGTAGAAGGTGTTTGTGGATGGCTGGAGAAGCGTAAGACTCCATGTCCAGCTGCTCACGATCCCAGCGACGATGAGCCCTGTTTTGATGTTTCTGCTTGCGGCTGTGAACTCATCTGTATCGTGTGTGGTATGCTTGAAATACTTGTTCTGGATAAGAGTCAGAATGTTTAGGAAAATGGCAAAAAATGCTGCGAGCCCTATAACAATGGCATAACCTGCTCCCTGTGGCAAGATTGGCTCCATTTCTTAATCAATGGGGAACCGTTGGCGACATAGTTGTCTTTTAAGCTCTGGGTCAAACAACTACGGAATGCTCAGTCGCCCATTTTCAGACCATACTCTAGGGTATTTTCTCTGAAGTAGGTTTCTGCTATCCCAGCGGTACCAACTGGAGCCGGCCTGTGTGCCGTGCAAACCGGCAAAAAAGGAAACGAGCAACCTGCTGCTATTACCAATGCCAGTGCGAAATCCAAACATCGCACGTGGTTCCTTCTGGTCGGCGCTTGTATATACCAAATCTTGACAGGCTTGTGTGGAAATGGTGGAGGGAGGGCGGACGAGCAGAGTACCACACGTGAAATGACACTGGCCTGACTCTTCATCACGAAGAGCTTTAGTCCTTCATGACTAGGCAGACGGCTTATCAAGATGCAACTAATGGATGATGCCAAAAGCCATTTCCGATCGGAAAATAGATACCGTTTGATTCAACGATTTTCGAGAGATACAGAAATACGTTGATCAGAAAAGTAGCCATCACAACGGTATAAAAGTTTTGGATTTCCTGTTTTAATTTCTCAAAAGTTGCCAAAAATGACTTTGGATACTCCCCTTACATACAAGCAAGAGGTGGACAAAACATACAATGTCCGGGAATTTGTGCATGTGGAGCCCACCAAAGAAGATGTGGACGTAATCAACCTTCAGCCATTGGATATAAGCCTATTTGAGGAGGGTCCAGACAAGTATGAATCAAGGAGGCTGCTGGCTGATAAGCTGGAAAAGGCTCTACGAACTTACGGATTTTTTGCTCTTACAGGACATGGCGTGAGAAAAGCGTTGATCGAGCGCCTCCATGCCGTTGGACAATCTCTCATGGAGCTGCCAGAGGAAGAAAAGGAAAAATACTATGCTGGTGGGAAAACAACCGATACCGAGGATAAGAAAAAAACGGAGGGAGGAGAACGCGGAAACGGTTTCAAACCTCGTGGTTACTGGTCTTTGCAGCATGGTGTTCGAGACCAAATAGTTCATTACAATCTGAGTAACATGCTTCAGCCCAATTTGCTCAAGAAGATGAATCAACCCGAATTGATCACTGCAAATCTTGATCACCTTGTAGAGTACTACAGCTATCTACACAATGAAATTTTGCGAAAAATCAGCATTCTATGTGATATCATATTAGAGATTCCTGAAGGAACTCTATGGGAAAATTACTTTAAAGTACGCGTTGACGATGTTGAAAACTCTGGTTTTGGTTTAGGAAGGATCATGATGTACTACGGAATGCGCCCTGAAGACGAGCAAAAAACTGAAAACACTTGGTTGAGAGGACACTCGGATAGCACCGCGTTCACATTTATTTATTCACAGCCAATGACCTCGCTACAGATTCGAGACTATTACACTGGGAAATGGGGTTATATAGCCTACATCCCAGACTCCTATGTCTGTAACATTGGCGACCCTATGGAATTTTTAACTGGCGCCTATTTCAAGTCTACTATTCACAGAGTTGTAAAACCGCCAGCTGACCAGGTTGGTCATAGAAGGCTTGGGCTCATTTATTTTTCACATGTTGCTCCTTCTACCATTGTTGACCCAGAAACTCTTAAATCTCCAAAGTTGGAAAGATTGGGATATACAAAACCGGAAAGTTGGGAAAAGATAACTCATAAGCAATGGTTTGCTGAAAAAGATAGATACTTTGGAACGGCAAAGTTGTACTCTGGACCCAGTGAAGAGCCTGTGGCCGTCCCAATTTATGGAAGGCTAAATGAGAGATGGCATCAAGCGGATAAAGAAAGACCTGGAATTTTACAAGAGTCAAGCTAGCTTTTCCAATACGGGATAGATAGTAATAAATGAAAAAAAGCAGTTCGTATTATGTCTATTTCTTTGTTTCTATTTCATCAATATCTTTCTGAATCTTCTCAGTTGTCTCCTCAAGCTCTTGTTCAAGACTGTTCTTCAGTCGTTTGGTATATTGATCAAACGCAAATATCACAAACAAAAGCCCAAATAACACGATACACATTACTAAACTCGTTATCATCCCCCTTTGATACCTAGGGGCATACTTTGAGTTCCAGACGGTCAAAGTGACAGGTATGTTCATCAACAAATGAATTGTGTTTATTGCTCCAAGAGTAACAGCACGTACCTGATGATCATGCTGTGAAAGTAGATTCAACCAACTTACAATAAGAGGGGACGAACAACCCGAGGCTCCTTGGAAAGCGTAACCCACAAAGATTGCTGGAGTTATCTTCGGTTTCGTAGGATCCTTTACGTTCCAAGCAAGAACCAAAGCGACACCCACAATCCATGCCAATGTGGTCCAAATGATAAAGTTCAACATGAATAAGCGTTTGTGTCTGAATGAGTCCAACAGAAAACCAGAAATGACATTTGTTATAAGTCCAATGGCGCTTTGGATTGTAGGCCAGTTTGTCCTAATGTTTCGGTTATAACCCTGTCTAGAGAGGGCCACTCCCCAGTAGTTTGGCGGCAAAATGGCGTATCCCCAGACAGTCCAAGTAGGAACAAACACCCAAAACTGCCAGGATTTGAGAACACGGGGAATCACAGACCATCCAAGCTCGTTGACCTGTGATTTTGTGCCTATTCGCTGTCGAGCGAGCTCAATCTCTTCTTCTGATAGCCACCATCTTGGTTTCACTTGAGATGGAATATCTGGGCAGAAAAAATACCCAAATATGACGACAGGAATACACAAGATTGCATCGATGATGAAAAGCCATCTCCAACCAGCTATTCCATTACGCTCATGAAATGTGTTGTTTATTCCTGTTTGTATGTAACTTGCAAACATACCGCCAACAACCCCACTGCTGATGTAGATGCTGGTTCTCTTACTGAGCTCTTTTTTGGTATACCACGAACCAAGGATGTACTGAACAGCAGGCCACACGGTTCCTTCGAAAAGTCCTTGAAAAAATCGAAGAGCGCATAACGTTTCCAAATTATTGGCTTTGTATGTGGCAAGGACAAAAACTGACCAAATTACTTCGAAAATTGGGATAAGAATATGTGGGTTGAATTTTGTTATAAGGAGATTTGAAGGAATGCCACCGATTGCATATCCAACGTTGAATGCCATATTCATTGTTGGGAGAGCGTTCCCCCTTGATTTCAAGTTCAAGTCATCTTCAAGACCGTTCACAAATGCCACCTGTAGATTGGTCTGATCCAGATATCGGATAAAGTAGGACGTGCAGACATAGACGAGAATCGTGACATCAAGCTTAAAGACTAGCTTTTTTTCCATTGCTGATTGCCCTGGGGGGTACCAAAAGAATGGTTTGTCTTTCTCATCCACTTTGCTTGCCTGATTACCAGATAGCGGGTTTTTAAGTGAAAAGAAGAGCTTCCATTTTTCATGAAATGACAGCTCTGCTTCTCGGTGCAGCGTCTTGTTTTCAAGTTCGATATCTGTTGCTTGAATATGTGTGGTTCCCTCGACTGTTCCTGATGAAGAAGTGAATGATGTGATTTCTTGCTTCTGATTTTCCTGAGGAGTCCTTGTTCCTAAAGGCAGTTTTTCCTTTAAACTGTTGGAGCTACTTGTACCGTTGGAAACTCTGTTCATTTCAGTGAATGTGCTTACACAGTGTTCATATGGGATGAGATTTATCAAAAGTAATACAATAGTTTAGTTGAATCGATGGGAGGAAATCCAAAAAAGATATAGAGAAAAACAACCTAACACAACTGGTCCGTCCAAACACTTTATTGTGCAGGGTGGAGAAGACAGATACAGCGATCGGACTGATTCTTTACGCTGCACTTTCGGAGAAGCTTATTCTCTATGTTTCAGTGCTTATCTCCTCTTGGCAAAATGTCAAGTATGAGGAATTTCCCGGAATCTAATAGAATCAATGGTTTATTCTCCTAGCCGTGAAAGATCTTAAAGGGGAGAGGAAACAGCTATTAAAAATCTTTACATTCTATAAATTCTTTTACCCACCTGTGACTTCTCAGTATATAAACAGCGAGTGGGGGAACTCCGTTTTGACAGTTTAGGTTAAACCTAGATCGTAAAATTTTCCATGCATCGAATCACTGAATTTGGAAGAGGCCATCTATCTCATATGAACGAGAAAGCAAATGCGTTTGAAAAATCAAATTCTTGTGGAAAAACTACGTAGAATAGATATCGATTAGAATACCCAAGCAGGACAAACACCCTAAGCTTTTAGACATCTGAAGTGACAATTTAGAGTATCGGGTATGTAAATCATGATAGGGAGAAGCTTGGGCAAACTAAGAGAGTAATTGGGCGAGCGAAAGCTGTCAGGCTGCAAATAAATTATCCGTTTCGCAAAGAATGACCAGTATGGGTTACACCCTTCTTTTTAATCTTTATCTATGATCCAAATTCTCACCCTTTAGAACGTCTCCTGTTATCCGATAGTCTTCATACACTCAGTTGCTAATCGACAGCCTAATGATCACCTGGGCCCTTGGGCTAAGAAGGAAGGCCGAATAGGTGCGAATCTGTATTTATGGTTTCAGGTAAACGTTCTCATCTGGAATACTGAACGTCTTATCAAAGTGGTCGCCCGAGATATCCCTTCTTTTCTAAGAGGCTGAGGTCGCGTCGGCTATAGCATCAGTTTTATCACTATGTTTCTCTTTCCCCAGTCCTTTAGAGTACCGCTTCATGAACTTTACCAGATTTATCATATTCTGTGCAACCCGTAGAAGTTATTGCTGTGAGGCGAGGGTAAACAAAGTTGGGTAATCACCATCAAACTTTTCTATGGCAACCCTGCATTTTCTCTAGAATACTGGTGCCAAGTCTGTTTTTAGTGATTATTCTCAAGAAAACCTTTTGTGTTTTCAACTCTGACGCCGAGAGTAGGTCTTGTTTTTATTATTACTGCGATTGCAAATAAAATATTGGAACAACTGTAGCTCGGGGACCAAACATACGACGTCCATGATGATGCCAATTTCAAACCAAGAGAACTCTTGACAATGGAAAAATCGAGGGGTTGGTAGGTAAAAATTGTCTGGATGTTAATTTGCAATATATCTCTAACTCGAGAATAATATGAATAGACACGTTGGGGAGGGAGTAGACAATTTCAATTGGCAAGACTTTGACAAATATTCTTTATCGATTTCTAAAGCTTCGCCAGTTCATTTTGTGCTTCCCTTTCTAAATGTTTGTCTCAACTGTTAGGACTCGGGTGATATCCGTTCCGGGTAAGCTCGGTCTAGAGCTATATAAGTAGTTAGATCCCTATTCTATAGCAATCCAGCAGCTATGTGTGTGAATCACTGACCCCTAGCTTCCTCCCGGACCTTACATGGAGGTCGTGCCCGGGATTGTCAGAATCAAAATCTGAAGTGATAGCCATTACACTACACAACCTGGTGATCAACCTGGAAAAATGTGTTTTCGCCCAACCCAAAGTGCACTGGGTGGGGCATGATATCTCTACACAAGGAATTGCGCCCTCCGATGACTCCATCGCAACCCCTAGCTTCCTCCCGGACCTTACATCAACCACCCCATTTAAATATTCCTTGGCCATATATCTGCTAGTGAATTTGCCTATTTTTATGGAAGGGCTATTCATATGCAGATAGTGCCTTAATGGGGCCTTGAGTACAGATTCTTTTGAAATCAACTCCTCAACAAGTCATAAGAAATGAACTGTTTTCGCAATTACTTCAAATAAAAACCTAAAACTAGAGTACTGGGAAAACGTGTCTAATAGGAACTGAAATTGCCATACAAAGCACAATACTTTCAACATTTTTGTGTGTTATTGTAGAAAAACAAAGACGAAGTAAACATTGCAAAATATGGATATCATGGCAACTAGGCGATAGTTAAAGTGCTGCATAATCATGGAATAGAAGTAATTTCCTATCTTCTAAAAGAGTCTCATCTGTAGCTGGCATGATGTGGAGTCTCATAAAATGTACTCCACAAGCGAGGTAAAAGATTAACCTGATCCAAATAAAAATACAGTATCTGACGGATACAATTATAGCGTTGTTGGTAGTTGGGTACAAACATAGCAGTTTTCGGGACCCTAGTCTCTGATGCCATTCGTTTGGCTAATGGTGATTGTTCATTCCTGGTCCATGTCTCTATGACGTTTTGTGATTTCAAATAGGATCTATCTGTATAGCAATAAAAGCAAGTCTTGCTTTCTAATTTCATTATTCACAAGCCGATGGCTATCATTCATACCGGAGGACTAGCAAAGTCTTAATAGCATACTCTTCTCAACTCATAGTGGCAAATGACTCGGCGATCTACAGAATTCAACACAAAATGTTTACATATTTGTTCCACGTAATATTCACTATAGACTAGCTGTTGTTCTTGACAATTTCCAACTTTTCCTTTAAAACTGCAGAATTAGTGTCGATCCATTTCAGAGACTCTAAATGAGAGTTAAGAATTGTGACAATAGAAGAAAGCGCGTTTCCATTTCCATCTCCCTTGCCATCGCGGTCGTCTTCAACAACATTATTGATTGTGGCTGAAACATCGTTTATCTCATTGATCAGTGAAGACATGTTAGAACCCATAGACTCCAATTTTTCATTAATAGTTTCCGCAACCCGATACGCTCTTTCACGCTCTTGGTCGGCAGAAAGCTGAAAACTAAGGCCACCTTCAATGCCAACACCGCCCACGTTTCCAGACCCTGCACCACTAATTCCAGTTCCAGGAGCTTGGTGAGAAGCAAGTCCGCTGAGCAGTTCATCCGCTTGTTTTTCATAGTCATCCAGCAAGCTTTCTAAATCGTCCTGCTGTTTAAGGACATATGTTACCAACTGGTCTACTTTTCCTTGTGTCTGCTCTGCGTTCACAACGTCTGCGTATAGTCTGGATATTTTGTCTCCATTCTCGACTAGCACTTTGTCCCATAAACTTATTTGATTAGCTTGAGTGGTAAAGTCAGTAGATGCCTTGGATAGCTGGGTTGTCCACTTTGAAATGATATCCTCCAGCGACTTGTTTCGTAAGTTTGTGGGATTTAGTTGTTTTGCGCTTTTGTTTTCCGTCTTGGTTCCTAAACTACCCTCAGTTGATGTTCCTTGTTTGTCATCCTTTTTCTCACCCAAAGTAAAACCAGTAGCGGTTTTCTTTTCGTCCTTTTTCTCCCCCAAACTGAAACCAGTTGAGGTTGGTTTGCCATCCTTTTTCTCCCCCAAACTGAAACCAGTTGAGGTTGGTTTGTCATCCTTTTTTTCACCCAAGCTAAAGCCAGTTGAAGCCGGCTTTTCATCTTTCTTGCCAAAATTGAATCCACCAGTTGACTGTGGTTTGTCATCCTTTTTACCAAAGGTGAACCCCCCAGCTGACTCTGGCTTGCTAAAATTGAACCCACCACTTGTAGCTGGTTTGTCATCCTTTTTCTCACCCACGCTGAAACCAGTTGAAGCCTGTTTTTCATCTTTTTTCCCGAAATTGAATCCGCCAGTTGAAGTTGGTTTGTCATCTTTGTTTCCAAAATTGAACCCGCTAGCTGAAGCTGGCTTGTCATCTTTCTTAACACCAAAATTTAATGCTGTTCCACTGGAGGCAGCACCATCAGATTTCGCTCCCAGGCTAAACCCACCTAACCCTGAACTGGAAGAATCTTTGGCTCCAAGGGTGAAAGTAGAAGCAGGCTTTGCTGATGATGTGGTTGTAGCTAATGCAGGTGGTGCAGAGCCCGAAGTTGCAGATGTAGGCTTTGAAAAGAGTGTCGAAGTTGGATTGAGAGGGGATGGGTTCGTAGGCTTGTTTAAATTGAAATTGAATGTTGAACCGCCAGTTCCACCAAACAGTGGCTTCTTGTCCCCTCCTCCAGTCATGCCTCCTGCAAAATTGAATCCCGAGCTTCCAGAAGGTTTGGTCCCAAAACTAAACGATGTATTGGAGGTCGTATTTGAGGTCGGCGAGGAACCAAATAGGCTGCCACTACCAAGTGTTGGTTTCGATGCATCTGAATCCTTCTTGTTGAAGTTAAACGTAGATGTGGAGCCAGACCCGCCAGACCCGCCAGCCGCAGTGGAATTCCAATTAAACACAGGCTCTAAAAATCAGGTGTTAGTTCTGCATTGCTTCTAATGTACAGCTTTAGTTCATACTCTCTGACATGTTGTGGTTGATGCTCAACGTGTGTGTCTGTGTTTACAGCAGAATTTTGAAAGTACAGATTGGAAAAGTATGTTACCCTGCCTTTTTTATACCCGGAAGTTTTAACATAAACTTCCGGAATATTATGGCCTCTTTGTTGGATCTCCCAGTATTAAATAGAGAAGTCTGATCTCTTCCTTCTCTTCTCTTGTTCCATCCTCCAATTGGCATTTCTCAAGTTCTTCTACTTACTCAATTGCTACTGAAAAAAACTGCAAAATGGCTACCCACACTCTTATTCTTGTTCGTCATGGTCAATCTGACTGGAACGCAAAGAATTTGTTTACCGGTTGGGTCGATGTTCGTTTGTCGGAGCAGGGAGAAAAAGAAGCCAAGAGAGCTGGTGAATTGCTGAAGGAAAGCAAACTCCACCCAGACATTCTTTACACCTCTAAGCTTTCTCGTGCAATCCAAACTGCCCAGATTGCTCTTGATGTTTCCGACCGTTTGTGGATCGACGTCAAGAGAACTTGGAGGTTGAACGAGCGTCATTATGGTGATCTTCAGGGAAAGAACAAAGCTGACGCATTAGAGAAGTTTGGCCCTGAGCTATTTAAAACTTACAGACGATCTTTCGATATCCCCCCTCCGGTGATCTCTGATGACAATGAGTTTTCCCAAGCCAATGACGAGAGATACAAGGATGTACCATCTGATGTCTTGCCCAAGACCGAATCACTGAAATTGGTCATTGACAGACTCTTGCCATACTGGGACTCTGACATTTCTCAAGACTTGAAGGCTGGGAAAACCGTTATGGTGGCTGCGCACGGCAACTCCCTTCGTGCGTTGGTTAAGCATCTGGACGGAATTAGCGACGACGACATCGCTAACTTGAACTTGCCAACAGGCATTCCTTTGGTTTACGAGTTGGATGAAAACTTGAAGCCTATTAAGCCAGCCTACTACTTGGACCCAGAGGCTGCCGCCGCTGGTGCCGCTGCAGTTGCTGCCCAGGGACAAAAGAAATAAGAGCAAATAGATTTACTATAGAATAATTGGTAATCGTATATTTTGTCATGATGATCTCTTGTTGAAGTTGTGTAAAATCGTTGCGGAATGTCTCGGCTCCGGTGGTTATGCACTCCACATTGTCGGAATTTCAAGGAACTGACGTCGGCCAACATATGATGGCAACGGAGGAACCACGAGGATCGGAGTTGTCTCCAACAGCAAGCCTTCCGCAAAGCTAGAGCTATCGGCATTTAGTTGGTGGCCCTTTTTCCATGACAGAGATCCATTTTGTCCGAATGGCTTTTTGCCTATTCTCCGCTGGCGCAAAAGATGACAACAAATGTTACGTAATTAGAGGAATTTGTTTGGATTTGTGTGGAGGAACGGCAATACTGGTATGAATAGAACAATCTTGTGATCAACTTTCAAAACAAAGGGCAAATTCCAAACTGGAAGTGATATTTCTATCCCCCATTCAAAAAATGATGATGTGTTCTAAATCATGATGATTCTTCTGGAGATGGTTTTTAATGCACTTAGCAAGTATGAATCACTGAGAAGGCAGAAAACCATGTATATCTGTTAAGAGTATAGTATTCAACAAGAAAAGAGAAACGCAAGTCCAATTTGCAGTATTATTCATTAGTACCCAACAAATGTGTGATCATAAGGATTGTGGTGGCAAGTTCAACACCGACCAAAAAGTATTCTCTCGTAGACCAAAAGTGGTGGAAGTTAAGAGTGTAGGAATGCTATTTTTTACGCTACGAGATTCGGGCTTGGCAGAATCGGCGGGGAACGCCCTGCGTCTAACGCGCTATAGACATACGCTTTAGGCTTTACTCGCCGCTAGCGTAATGGATTTAACACTATACCACTTTCCGAGTACATTTGCCATTCAGCATTGGATAGTAAAAGTTTGGAGAGAGATGTCAATCGCCTACGCGTTCAATTCCTGCAGAGCCACATGTATTCCTCAGCTAAGTATTGTTCTAAATATCTGTGGTTAGGTGATAGCTATTACAGAAATAATGGGAATTGAAACACGCTATTATCATGACCATAAATGTCTATTGTATACATCATCTGAATTAGATCATTTGACACTTGAAATATTTCACAATAAATATCTCGAAAATTTTGCAGCAAAGATATTCTAGAATAGCTAGATGAAGATTGGGAGAAAGAGAAACTCGCCTCATTTGGGCGTGGCTTGTGCCTTTCCGTTGAGATAAACCAAGAATGAAAGTCTACTTGTGTCCTGGACTTGGAGATAAGCCAAACCCCTATTAATTAGGTTTTCAAATGTATGCACTAATTGTCTTGGAAATACACATTATACACAAAATATTTGTTCTTCTGGTAGATATGAATCTTGGCCCAATGTACCCAAGAACTCCCATTCTCTATTTATTTCTTCGTTTCCCATGCTAAAGTTTCAAACGTTCTCTTTTCCTTCCTTTTTCTCTATTTTTCTTAAATTTGGTAACCATTCACTCGTTCAATTCTTACAACCAGTTCCGAAAATGAAACTCACAACACTCGTTACTACTATTATTCTCGGCGCTTCGACATCCTTGGCAATTCTTTGTAACACAACAAATCAGTGCCCCGAGGACAATCCTTGCTGTTCTCAATTTGGAGAATGTGGTACAGGCATATACTGCCTTGGAGGGTGCGACCCTAGAAGTTCTCATGACTGGAACTCCTGTATGCCAATGCCAGTCTGTAAGTCAAAATCGACAAAATTCAACAAAGATGCGGTCATCTTGAACACAGACTTTCTAGGGGACTCAGACAAAAATGAATGGATGTATACTGGATTTGTGGACAATTATAAGGACGGCTTGTTATTGCAAATGCCTAAGAATTCTGGTGGCACAGTCGTCTCTTCGACAGACTATGTATGGTATGGCAAAGTGACTGCAAGACTAAGAACTTCTCACCTGAAAGGCGTTGTGACTTCTTTCATTTTATTCTCAAATGTTCAGGATGAGTTTGATTATGAATTTGTGGGTGCAGATCTGAACACTGCACAAACCAACTATTATTGGCAAGGACTTCTTGACTATCACAACAGTGTTAATATTACTGATCTCTCTGACACATTTGAAAACTTTCATACATATGAGTTGGACTGGAAAGAAGATGAGACGACATGGAGCGTTGATGGAAAGGTTAGCAGAGTTTTGAAGAAATCAGACACATGGGATGATGAACTCAAGATCTTCAAATACCCACAAACGCCATCCCGCGTTCAATTCTCGATCTGGCCTGGCGGTAATTCCACTCTCCCGGAAGGAACCGTTAACTGGTCAGGGGGAGTGATTGACTGGAACTCTGACGATATCACGAAAACAGGGTACTATTATGCAATTTTGGACGAAGTCGATGTTGAGTGCTATGACCCTCCAAAAGATGCTAGAAAGTCTGGGTCAAAGGCTTATGTTTTCAAAGATACCAAAGCCGTAGAGGATAGTGTTGAGATCACAGATGATAGTACAATACTGGCTTCAGACAAAGCAACGGGTAACAATCCAGAAGAAGGAAAGAAATCCAGTTCGAGCTCTTCAAGTTCAAGTTCCAAGTCTCCCAAATCTTCTACAAGCTCTTCGGAAACGCAATCTTCAATTTTAACCTCCTCTGATACATCATCTACACCTTCTGCAACCAGTGCCACTTCTTCAGACAGCAATGAATTCAATCAAAACGGACAAACTTCTTCCTACTCTGTATCTGGATCTTCATCAGCAGCTTCAAACGGCGCTGGATTGGCTGGTACAGATAATTCAGGATTGGGGCATCTTGCAATCATTATGCTTCTCAATTTTTTCCTGTTGTGACCAGTCCTATGCCCCTACAAGTAGTTTTTTTTTTGTTTTAAAGAACCATCCAAAGTTTTAATTTTCAGCAAAGTAGTTAGGCCGTGTTTAATCCTGAGATGGCTTCTGATTGCTGGATTGATAGCGCTAGAAAACTTTGATGTAATGTTTCTGCGGTTGGTTCATAGTGTTACTTGTCCATTGACCTAAGCTTTAAAATGAAGACAGTAAAACTTGGAACTGTGAACAAGAATATGAATTGTGTCTGCAAGTCGTATCTGTTTGTTTTCATAGGTAAAGTGACAGTGTTCTTGCAGTGATTAGCACGTGACTCAATCGAGACACACGGAAAACAGAATCGGAAAACTCCTCCCCCGGAACCATGAGACCTCAAAGAACCAGGAGCTTTTATTGTCGTCCAGAAACAAAAGCTACTACTATGGTTGAGATTAATGGCACGCCTGTAATCGCGGACATAGTCAGATCAGAAAAAGAAATCACGTCACCGTGTTGCTATGCTAACGCACTAGGACCGATAAAAAGGCCGGCAGGTCCGCAGGAGAAAACAGAGCATGAGAGTCCGAATGTCCACAGCCTCTTGATAGGATATCAAAAAGCTGTATTGCTCAAGTCCCACACAACAGAAAGCACAATTTCTCGGAGTAAATTTCAGCTCAAGAAATCCTTTTCATAATGTTTGCGATTCTTTTTGGTTTTTGCTAATGATCCAAACCCTTGCCACTAAATTGTTGTTAAAGATTTGATCACCACATAAAGCTCATGCTGTTCCCTCCTGTAACTCCGGGTGCATGTGTGAAGTATCGAGATAATTGTAACTTTTTGTTACATTAATTGCACAGAGCAATGCCATATTTGTGATACTCATCATTTACTTACACGGCAGGGTTGGATAGGCATTTATAGATTCTTGAGCCAGTTAAACATGTATGATTACACTGATATCTTTGTCAAACTACCTAGTTCGCCTAAGCAGGTGACTATCAGTTTTACATCTATCAACCGAGCAACAATCCTCTTTTGCAAAAGTCTTGTCTACTAATATAAGGCATAGTGCAAGATATTCATAGAGTTGACTTATTTTCTTTTTTCATCCCAGTACCAACCGCGATCACTGAGCAGCTCTCCAGGTGTTTGTCCACTGTATATACTTGGTTTCCTCCAGGTCTTCGCGCTTTAAGCAGAGAGATCTTACCCATTAGATCCAAAGCGCAATGTGTTTGTCCTGAGAGCTTCATCAGACTGATACTGGTAAATCAACATGACAAGCATTCTTCTAACCTCTCATCAATTGGCTAAAACTTGTAAAAAGATTGCAAGATCATTCCATCATCAGGGTGAAATATAGGCATTTTCGCTTATACAACATTGAAAGCCCCAATGGACAGTTAGCCACAGAAATTGAAAGTGAACTTTAAATATTGAGCACACTGCACTCATGAACCCTGAAATCCTTCTATGGACCCTGGAATAAACCCTAACTCATCTTCATTGATCCTTTGCAGTAGACCAAAGCCATTCACAGTTGACAGATTTCATAGTTCCCTTGAATGATTTTAAACCATGATATTAGATTAAAACCGATGGGAACAAAGCTTTCTAGCAAACTTCAAATAAACAAAAACAAATCATCCATACCTTGATACCTATCCAAAGACGCATGTTATAGGGGGTGAAATATTCTAGACAGCAGTCTAGTCATCATCCGAAACCAAGTCTTATCAAGTTTAGGGAAAACTTGTACTCTACATGCCTGCTTCTCTTAAATGTTTCTAGAGCTCCGACATAGCGTAATCCCTTCTTTTTTTATGAAAAATATCTTTCTCGAGTTTGACCTTTGTAACATGGCCTCATGAGTATTCAATTGTGTTAAATCTGTTGTTGGTTAGTGGCAATTCTTTCGCTTTTAGATGCAGGTTAGCGGAGGAACGATTTTGTTCTTTTCGTTTTACCGAGTTAGCCAACCGCTTATGACGTAAATTGTTATCGATTTCAACAACAATAGCACCAGAAACGATTCTTTTGCTATAATAGCCCAAACGAGAAAGCCCATGACTGTTTGTGGTTACATGCTGTTCGCAATGTAAAAATCCATGAACATGAAGGGATACAATCATTGACTACTTCAATTTACCTTTTATGGGTGTATCGTGCCACGGTGGTCTTATATATGGTTCGATTAGATTCTAGACTGGAAAGAGCAATAGGCCTGCCCATAATAGATTCCCTAGCGAGGTCAGGAGAAGTCAACTGGGAAAAGGCTTAGATCCTAAACCTCTTGAAATCGCAAAAGCTGCCAAACGACCTAGCAGGTCTAAACCTGAGTAGGATTACAGCCTACTATGCTATTTTGCTGTTTTGTAGAATTGAAGTTAAAGTTCGTCTTCTAGGGATTCTATTCCTCTAGGATACTCCGTCAAAGCTCAAAGCGTATATTCCTTTGAAGAAAGGATGTCTGTGAAAACCCAAATAAGCAAAACATTTTGCCCCATGCTAAGCACTTCCTCCTACTCCGTTTTCATTTCACCGTTCATAAAGAGAAAACATCAACAAGCAATTTAACAGTATAGCGAACATTACCAATAAAAAGTGTCGTGTTATATGAAGCAAGGAGAAGCAACAGACTTCAAACTGAATCATTATAACCATAGTATGAGTGTTAAAGTGCGTACAGCGAAGAAAAGAAAACCTCTCTTGCATGATAAACATGCTACAATCAATAAACTATATTGGGAAAACTTAAACCTGGAGTGGTTACATCTTAGGTGTTAAAGTCACATAAAAGATTCTTATATAATTGTTCTCCAACCCATTCATTGGGGCTCATTAGAAGGCAGTTCTGGCTCAACATGAGAAAACAAAACATTGCATTACCGCTGCTTTTACTACAAAGCGTTTTCACGCTTGCCTTTGCTGCTGATCCCAATTGTTTTGCAAAGCAATATTGCTTGGGGCGCTGTCACGAATTGTTCAAAGTCACTGAAATACTTCCGTATGACACAAGTCGTAAAGCAAAAGTTGCCGTTGATCTGAAGCGCAAGTTTACGGCCGAAAGCGTCTTGAAAATTTGGACCGTGACAGAGAAAATGGGAGAGCTTGTGTTATTTGACCGCTCAACTGATGAGAATGTTATTGGATCGGACCTTAATAAGTATGAGGCCGTAATTCCCGTCACACTTGGAGACACCATAGTGGAAGATAATTCCTGCGTGGAAGCTATTTCACTACACTATAAGATTGCTGGCATCGACGAGGACTTTGTTTTCTCTCACGATGCAGTCTGCATACCTTGGCAGTGCGATGTATTAAAATTTCAAGGTTACACCTGTTCAACAACCACACATGAACCCGTACCTCCTAATGCTGATTGCAAAGTGAACCAAGTTTGTGACGGCGAATGTCACACTGAACTCAAAGCTACAGGACTTCAATGGCTTACGGACAAAGATACAATTGGTCTTGTCTACCATTTTGAACCAAAAGATCAGCAATACGATATCAAAAAAGTCAAAGAAATAAAATTCACTGATGAAGACAACGAAATCATCCTCTATAGCCCAGACGACATTGACTTGATCAACTCAAATCCCAATTCGTTTGATTTTGCTCAAGAAATTATTCGAAAAGACTCTTTTATGGATAACTTCTGTAGGAAAGCTGCTCAAATTTCGATCAAGTTTAAGCCTGGACCTTTCAAACCAGTTCAAACTGACGATTACTCTTCTGATGTATTCTGCTGGAATCCAAACAACAATTGTGAATATGCTAACACAATAACTGCAGAAACCACTCAATCTTTGTCTAGTTACCACTACGTAACACCTTCTAGCTCAAGTTCACGAAGCTCTTCAAGTTCAAGGAGTTCTTCAAGTTCAAGGAGTTCTTCAAGTTCACGAAGTTCTTCAAGTTCATTGAGTTCTTCAAGTTCACGAAGTTCTTCAAGTTCATTGAGTTCTTCAAGTTCATTGAGTTCTTCAATTTCACGAAGTTCTTCAAAATCACTAAGCTCTTCAAGTTCACGTTCTTCAAGTTCACGTTCTTCAAGTTCAGTGAGTTCACACAGTTCACTGAGCTCTTCAAGTTCACTAAGCTCTTCAAGTTCATTGAGTTCTTCAAGTTTAATGTCGTCTAGCTCTGGGTCGTCAAAATCACATTCTTCTAGTATTTCTTGCTCAAGCTCTATCTCTATTGCT